>JZKD02S0139981.1:71883-86662 GCA_000966675.3 Picea glauca | reverse complement strand
AAATACAAGTCATGAATTTATACATCTAATTTTTCTTTGATTTATGTTTTTTTACATTCATAAAATTGACAATTGGGGTGTCATAATCATCCAAGGACATTGTATTTTGTGTGCCCTGTCCTTCTATTATTTGTGTGCACTCATGTACCATACTTATGGTACGTTGTTGAGAAGGGCGTCGAGGCATCTGTTCAGGGTCGTGAACTGCAACAACGAAAATGATCATATCAATATGTTGAAATATAATTGAAATTACTAATTCATTATTTTGATTAACATTACACTATTTCTCTTTACCTATCTGTGTAATTGTGACAATTTTTGCGTTAATTTATTGTCAACTTGGTTCCTCTCACAGTTCACCCTCCTAAGCTACATGCTCTTCAATTTTGAGAAGATAATATATAAGTATAAGTCAGGAAATAAATATCTACAATCACAGTAAATATTTCTAATTCTGAAGCATACATACCAGAATGGTTACTCTTCTCTACAATATCATTGGACATGTGCACCCTTGTATGATGTGGTGTCTGTTGAATACCACTAGATTCACTACTGCGGTAGCACTGTTGCTTGAAAACAAACATAAATACTTAGTTAAGGGTGATATAATAAAACATGAATAGAATTTACAAGCATGCTATTACGGTTTCCTTATTCATTTGATTTACCTGCGTGGCTAGGGAGATAGGAGTCTCGCCCAATATTTTTCTATATTTAATCATACTTTTAAAACCATTATTTTAACCAAGATTTAGGTCCTCCTCGGTGGAAGCAGTGTCGAACATATTTAACTACAATACATAACACCATTAAAAATACCAATAACAAAAACATATATTTGTTCGCTACTGTTAAATAAATATTAACCATAGTTAATCATTTAAATCTCACTATTCGGGCTTTTAGTTTTCCATATCCAACCTGGCCTAGTTTATGTTGGCCATGTTTTTACACTCAAGCCTTGGTTGCTTTGGAGATTTCTAGTAGCCTACATATGGAATTTATGAAAAAAATTAGATATCAAAATTGTTAATTAAAAAAAGAAAGGAAAACATAAATGATCATACTTCACTGATAATATGACATGTGTTGTACCTTGCTTGACCAGCTCGTGGATGTATTCCTTGTTTTTTAAACAAGTTCTCATTTGCATCTTCTATTAGCGCCTTCCACTCTTTCTCTGGAACCATGGGAGGGCGCTCATGCTTGAGGTCTAATTGCAATTTCTCCCTATACTGGGCCATGGTATATTTTAAATTCTCGTCGGCTAACTTTGTAACCACTTTCTTGTTGAAAGTGTTGCCAAACAAGTTTACCATGTGGTCTATTAAATCATCTTTATTTTTTCTATCTTGTCCATTCCACCATGTGTGAATGGTGGGGCCAAACAGCTTCAATTCTTTGTCATTTAAGTTTCTATAGAAAACATTGTTTCCTGTAGAAACGTGTTATCCATTAATTTATAATAATCTCAACAAATGTCCATTTCAATTTCATGAAAAAAATGAATCAATTAATTAACAATTACCTGCAATCTTCTGAATCTTGATCAGAACACATGCGTCATCCACCCAAAAGGTGACATCTAGTGATTCGGTGCTTTTAATTTGTTCTTCTCCATGCAGAATAGTATCCTCTCCATCTACAGTACGTTCCTCTCCGGAGTCATGTGGAGTCCCAGGCTCCGGCTCATCATGCTCCGGTGTGTCATGCCAGTCAAAATCATTTCTCTCATCAATGGATTCGAGGGGAACCTCAGGAGGCTCAAAAAGCCTCACTTGCATTTTTCTATGTCGACATTTTTTTTTCATTGGACCATCACTTCTACCTATAGCAATTGCAGGATCGACAAGTTCCCCACGCACGGGGTTTAAAAACTCCTACAAATGGAAAACTTTACTTTATCAGATCATATACAAAATATAAAACAAAAAAATGGATATGAAATTGTCATAGATGATAAAAATATGTGGCGATGCCACTTACCCCAAAATTAGTTATTGTATTTTGTAGCTCTACAATTCTTGCCCTATCCTCCTGTGTCAGGGGTATTTTGCTAAGAAAACCTAGATATTCTATGTTAGCCTTCTTCAAGGCATTCGTTACAGTTTTCATTGGGTCAGTTGAATAAAATATTTCATCCTCATCAATATCCTCAGTGGGAGCCTTCCCACGTTGACCATTCCACAATACATTGATGAATAAAATTAATGAGATGAACTTTAACATTTGAGAAAGTTAGTTGTTGTAGTCATAAGTTGTTACTGTATTTAACATTTACCTGGTGAGGCACAGTGGGTGCATTTCCACGGTCACCCTGGACAAATGTAGCAAGTGATTTTCGGACACGGTCACCCTGGACGGATGTTGACACAATAAATCAATCAACAAAAGTTACGAAATTCACCTATAACATTAAAAAAATGAAATATTTCAGTAATATCAGAAAAACAAGAACAAAATTTCAGAAATTTAGTTGTTGTAGTCATACGTTGTTACTATATTTAACATTTACCCAGTGAGGCACAATGGATGCCTTTCCACAGTCACCCTGGACAGATGTAGCGAGTGATTTTCAAACACAGTCACCCTAGACAGAAGTTGACACAATATATGAATCAACAAAAGTTATGAAATTCACCTATAACATCTAAAAAATGAAATATTGGAGTAATATCAGAAAAAAAATAATGAAATTTCAGAAATTTAGTTGTTGTAGTCATAAGTTGTTAATGCACAGCGGGTGTGATGTAGGAGCATCTATAACACGTCAATCGGGCCAGCACATCGAGCAGAAGACAGTTGGACAAGCCAACACAAACTTGTTTTTGAAAACGCCTTGATATTGTTGCGCGAAACATTAATGTATTGATTTGATGAAGCGCACTTGTATATGTAAATGGACCTTGAGCGGATAGCTCACGTCCTTAAGTAGTTGAGGCATTTAATAGATTTAATGCGGGTAGATAGAAATTTAATTGTATATTTGATAGCTTTAGAATCCAAGAGGGAAAACAGATATAGACACCCTCACTTGTACATTGTAAAATAAATTCAGAAATTAGCAACATTCAGGAGCAAGAGAAGGAGCAAGCAGAGAATTTGTGAAGAACACCCATGTACAGATATTGAATTAATAGAAGAAAGCTTTGATTCAATTTCATGGCTAGTGTTGTTTCTCTATGTGCGTTGGTTATATGCTCATGAATGTTTGTTTTCTGTCATGCATTTGCTTTTATATGCTGTGTATGTGATTTCATAGTTGGATTGAAATCTGTGAGAGTAAGAAATTAGTTTCAATTGTTTCTCTATATTGGACCAGAGAATTCCTGCATTGAGTGCAGTTGAATTTGTCCGCAAGGAGTGCGTGACTGCAGGGTTCAGGTAGAGGAAACTTTTGTTCTAATCTCTCAAAAGTGCAGATTTGGCACCATAGCCGTGCAAGACGTGCACAGGCTGGACGAAGACTCAAAGTTGCGATTCTGAGAGAAAGGGAATTAGGACTACTGCTGGAGGTAAGCACGCAGAGTAGAGGAAGCTTCAACACTTAGTCGTGTTCGAAGAGTTGCTGCAAGGAGTGTGTGAAACAAGTCCTCATAAAGACTTGTGAAGTGAAAACAAGCTCAGGAGGAATAGGCCTACAGTTCACTGAAGGAGAATTGCAGGAGTGTTGTGGAACGCCCGAGAGAAGCTCCACAGGTTGGCGAGTGTTTGAACAAGACTTCACGGAGGAAGTGTTTGATTCATCTCGCAAGAAATATCAAAGGAAGGGCGGACGATTGACATCTCCTGGAGAGATTCCACGAGAACTCAAGGACCGTTAGATCTTTCAAAGGTGCACGGATGTTACAGGGAGAGCTTTTAGAAGTTCGACGTTCAGGAAGAAGTATCACCGTCGATCTGGGTTCATAGGAACCATTATATTTGCACGTACCATCGCATATCGTCATATCGTGAGTTGAAGTGCCAAGCCATTGGGACGAGAGTTACGATATCGCGATCCGCGATATCTTGAGAGGATCACAACCATTGATCATGGGGATGCATGTCAAGAAATCCCATCAAATCGGGGTTCGGAGAATCGGGGTTCTCGACGAGAGAGAATTCTTGTATGCTGGATTCGCGATTCATGATATCCCGAAGGTGACGTGGCAGCGTGGAACACCGGGAGCTAGTGGAGTACAGGTGGCATTGTATCGGAGGGTCGGCACATCAGGGTTCGGAGTTTTGAAACTCAGAGTGTTGACATCATGAGTAGCGATATCCCGATAGGGAAAACTCCGATAATAGAAGGGAGAAAGTCAACGATTGACCCATGTCGGGTTTCGGGGACTCGTGAGACATAAGGAACGCAAGCATCGAATTCGTGATATCGCGAATTCTGATTTTCCGATTGTTAAAGGAGATCATTGGAAAGTGTTGTGGGTGAAGAATTCCCGATGAGGAATTTGAGGAGCATTAACGCTCTTCGGACCAGATATTAGAGAAGGTCCTGGTGGGAGCGATCGTTCTCCGGGAGTGGGGTTGGTCGCATCAGGGTGCCTTTCCACGGTCACCCTAGACAAATGTAGCGGGTGATTTTCTTCCACGAACACCCTGGATGGATGTCGACACAATAAATCAATCAATAAAAGTTATGAAATTCACATGTAACATTAGAAAAATGAAATATTGCAGTAATATCGGAAAAACAAATAATTAAATTTCTAAAATTTAGTTGTTCTAGCCATAAGTTGTTACTGTATTTAACATTTACCTACTGAGGCACAATGGGTGCCTTTCCACGGTCACCTTAGACAGATGTAGATGTTGACACAATAAATTAATCAACAAGAGTTATGAAAGTAATTGTAAAAAATTGAAATTGAAAAGTTGAAATATCGCAGCGATAAATTGTAACAATGATTGATCAAAGGTTGAGTTGAATGGTATGTAATATATTTACCCCCATAGTCACACCCCCTCCATCTATTCAATTTAAGTTGCAATCGATCAACAACTCTTCACCTGGAACTATTGTTTTTTTTTCACATACAAATATACGATTTCCTTCGCGTCCCTCAAATATGCAATTCGGTTTCTTAGTTGTTGCCACTGGTCGTGTACTATTTATAAAGCCCACAATGTTTCCAGTATCTTTTGGCCTTCCATCAATATATATAGTTGCCCCTTTATTTTGATTGTTATCTACTAGTTGTATATAATTTGTGGCAACTCTGTATCTTTGCATACTTTGTGTATATCATACCAACATCAACCAGTGATTGTATTTGTATAATGGTCTGACATTCTCCATCAATTCAGTTACAGTGCCATAGCCGACGTTTATGCCATCCATGGAAAATAACCCCAATCCATGTAAGGACAAAGGAGCAATGCGATACATCCTCCCATCAATGAACAAATCTGTGTCCACTTCAGGTAGCTCCTTAGGTGCCCATCGTTGCACTAGATGTTTATAACTCAAGGGAAACTCAATGTCACCTATGCTCTTAGCATCATAATTACATGAGCCTCCATTGGCAATAAAAAATTGCATGCGTATACGAAATATTTTCCTTACCTTTTCAGATCTAGTTGATCTAGAACTGGTAGATCTAGTACAACACATCTCACTTTCAACCTCTCTTAGTATATCTTGATCATCACTCGAGGAAGATAGATCCGACAAATACCTATTTGGTGGTACCTACACTCGTTAAAACAAGAAGATAAGTTATCGTGCCAATATACGTCTTTGGTACCAACACAGTTGCATATAGCTGCAATATAGTTGCATAAGTTGCATTGTTGCATAAAGTTGCATATAGTTGCATAAGTTTCAGTGTTGCATAAAGTTGTATATAGTTGCATATTGTCACTAAAAAACATGATAAGTTGTGTTGTTGCATATAGTTGCATAGTTGCAGTTAGTTGCATAGTTGCATATAGTTGCAATATAGTTGCATGAGTTGCATTGTTGCATATAGTTGCATATAGTTGCATAGTTTCATATAGTTGGATAAGTTCCATATTTTCATATAGTTGCATATAGTTGCATAGTTGCATATAGTTTCATAGTTGCATAAAGTTGCATATAGTCACTAAAAAACATGATAAGTTGCATTGTTGCATATAATTGCATATGAAATTGTTGCAATATAGTTGCATATAGATGCAATATAGTTGCATATAGTTGCATAAGTTTCATTGTTGCATAAAGTTGCATATAGTTGGATAAGTTGCATATTTCCATATAGTTACAAACTCACACATTAATCTAGTACAAGGGAAAATTCAAATCATAACATAATCAAATTACAAGTCAAAGGAGATTGAACATTCAAAAGCACTTTCACTAACAAAATTCTTACTAACAATTATCTATTTTTTTTTGTCCTCTCGAAAGTACATCACATCCTTTTTTAAATAAAGTTCTCATCCATCATTATCCACCAATGATAATTTTTTTCCTTGGAAATAAGTCCCCGGAAAACCATTGGGCACTTGCCCCCATGCTCAGGATGGTACCCAGTATAAAGTGGGTGGCATAAAATTATTGTGCCTTACCCTTAAAAATCGAACTAGGGACCTACACAATGAGTTAAATTACTAGAAGCATCCTTGCAATAATGGCACCAATTGATTCAACTAACCCTACAGACTAATTGTCCACTAATGATATATCTAACTTATCCAAAACTTGTCATTAACTAAAAGATTCCTTCCCCAAAATTATCTTATGGTAGCTCTCATAGTATCTTTTCTACTTCATTTTCTATATGCAAAACTCATTAATGCATGCACCAAGCGATGCTACAAATTTAACAATTTTTCTTACCTCACCATGGACTTGTTGTCCCATGTGCATGCACCTTATCAATGCATTTTATCTTCCCTTCCCATTCATGTGTACCTACCTTATCCTCTTGTTTGCATGCACATGCATCAACCTCCCCTTACAAAAGTATACTCTAAATGATATAGTTCAGACTCTTAATGTTGGTCATATTATTCCCATGGTGTTTCATTAATTATTTTTCATTTTTTCCCTAAGGGAAACCCCATAGGATCCTCCTCTTCCCTGGAATATCTATATAGAGGGTGGGATCCCCCTCTCTTCCCTAGAATATATATATAGAGGGTGGGATCCACCTCTCTTCCCTAGAATATATATATAGAGGGTGGGATCCCCCTCTCTTCCCTAGAATATATATATAGAGGGCGAGATCCGCCCCCTCTTCCCCAAAATGACATGTTGACTTGGAATAATGTGCCTCCTAGATGTGATTATCACACTCAACTCCTATTGGAGCACACAAGTTTTTAAGGAGGTTTAACAAGTTGTACATAATTGTCCTTAGAGAAAATATGAATGCATTTACATAAATATTGGGTCTATGGTATATTAGCATTGCCAATTCAGTGTACCTGATGTCTAGAAGTGTCTAGGATAGTCAAGAAGATTCTCAATAGTGCTCAACTTAAGCAATCAACCACTCAATTGTAATACATTCTCTTATGCTTGATCACTAATGGAACAACTATAAATAAGTGATTCACTTCAACTAGTGAATCACACAGTTCAATTGGGTTATAAGGTTTCCTTCCATCCATTGTAGGAGAACCACACTAAGTGGTCCATGTAGAATATAGTGTAGAAGGTTAAAGCTCCTCATAAAACACTTTTTTGTGGTTCCTCCTTGCCAATACAATATTAACATGGGATAACATACAAAACAATAATTGGCAAGGTCTACGCATCTATCCTTTGTGAAAGGAGAATGAAGAAACTATTTTCCACCTCTTCATAGATTGTCACTTCTCACAGGAATTTGGGCAACAACCAAACGACTCACAAATGGATAAGGGAGTTGGAGTGGCTTTTCAGTAGCTATGTTAACTCATTATGGTGGTTGATGGGAGGTTACTTGGTTACTCTAATATAATTTTTTGATTGGCAATGCATCATAAAAGGATTTATGAGTATCTGACATTGTATATGCATGATTTAGTGATTTCAAGGGTACAATATTCCCAGATTTGGGTTTGCACATTACTTATGTTTATCATTAAGATGAAGTCATGTTCTAGAACAAATGTGGCAACATCATTTCACATGCATTTATACTCACTTTGACATTTGATTATATGCTACATAGTGGTTTCGAGTGTCCTTGGTTGCTTAAAAGGCAATTGCAATTCATTGTTTCAATCATGGTTTAGAATGTTATCTTGGCTTGCAACATTGGTTTTGATGTGTTAAAAGCATCCAAAAGGTTCGTACTTGATTTTTAGAGTTGGGGTTGGTTGAAGGCATGGATTTGTTACAATTTTTTTTCCATGGTTTTATTGGAGTGCTTTGCTTGGTATTTCATGGTGATAGTTTCCTAGAGGAATAAGTGTTGTAGTGAATTGTTTATTTCTATTTGAATCCTAAACTATATGATATGCAACCCCAACCTAGTACTTCAAACTAAGTGTTTGACCTCAACAACAATGATGCCGAACATATATTGCATGGACTATTGTTTATTGCTTTGGACTTTGGATGATAGAGTGATTTGGCAGGTATTAGGATTGCAAAATTTTGTATGGTTGTTGATTTCCTTGATATTGATTGGTAGTATGAGGATTGATCACCATTGTAATGAACTATTTGGATGATCAGGGTTGTGGGCGAGAATCAATAGTTTGTTCTCACTCTCTTCATTTACCCTTCTTTGCTTGGTAGTCCATGATTTGTGTTGTCAAAGTGTATTAAAATACTATGTGGCCACAAGTTGAGCCCTTGCTTCCCAACTTCATAAGTAAATTTGGGTTTAGCCTACTCCAAATATAGATTATGTTGTCTATATTTGCATATAGTTTCATACAAAATTGTCATATAGTTGCATATAGGGCCAATGATTTGTTGGACAACCAAACAAGGGATTGGATTCCATGGCGAGAGCTCAAGTAACTTCAAACTGGCCTATCCTGGAATGAGTTCAAATCCTAATCCTGGATGCTCTCTTCCTCAATTTAGGCTTGCAATCACCCTGCACCTGGTGGAAGACTAGCAAAGCAGGATCCATACAACTTTTAGGAAATATAATCCTACTTTTGGCTACAAGTGGCTCTGTGCTAAGCCTTTCCTTGAGGGATGTCTGAAGAAGATTTCACAAGTCAAGTTCAAGCAGAAAACCTGGCTCTTTCAGCAGTGAATCCTTTGGAAGGTAGCACTAGAACCAAGGAAACATTTTCTCATTTGGTCTTTAGTGTTGGGGGATCCACCTGTAGATAAAATCCTAATATACCTAGGAGTCCAAAACTAGTGTTGTCTCTGTTAGCACTCCGTAAATCTATTTGGCTGATAAAAAGACGACGAAGGTAATTTTTTCAACCAACTTTGAGACCCGAAACTATCCTTTCGGATCTAGAGAGGGATCTCTTAGAATTGGCACGGACTCCACGCAGGATATGGATATGCAAACAATGGATAGATTTAACACCGATGATAAAATGTTTCTGGTTATATTGGCGCAGAAAAGTAAAACTCGTGCTATGGAGTTGGTCTGAGGAAGAGGCAGAACAAATGACTCAGTGACTGGAGTCAAGAGGAAAAGGCTAGGTGAGAAACAACCTTCAGTGTAAACCATAAAGTGTGGCGGGAGAAAAAACACATGAAGCAACTCAAGAGAGCCGTTGTGGACGAATTTGGAGTTATCTTGAGAGGAAAACGTTTTGTCTAAGTGGCACGAACAAGGGGTGCAGTACATCGAATCCGCAAGTTCGAAAATTCATTTTGAAATAGACGATATGAGATATGAAATAAGAGATAATAGGAAACACATACGTGGAGAAAGAAACTCAATACATCCGACTATCACAACTATAATATTTTCATCAAATCACAAGACCTTTGCATTAAATTTCAGTCAAAACTCAAACTACATACAATAGCATTTGTTTCTCAAAATTGCCAAACCACCCTGCTTACATCGAAAAGATGAAATATATAAACGAGGGTGCTGCTTGGGCTACCCTCCTTTCTAAATGCCAACCCTAGACTAGGAAAAACCATGCCACATGCGCCAAAGACTCTTCGCATGGCACTATCTAAAAATAGGCAACAATCATGCATGTCTACTAACAACCGTCTTCAGGTTCGCCACGAGATCCAATCATCAGTCGAGATCCGACGTAGGGAAAAATGTGTCATTGTATCTCTCGATCGAGTATCCTAATGAACATGTGTCTGTCCAAAACTTGTTGTCTGCAATGTTGGTTTCGCCTTCCATTATGCACCTATTTGTCAGAGAGCTACGTGTAGAAAACAACTATTTGATTCTCGAGACCATTATCAAAATGGTGAGATGCTTCAAAGGACATGTATTACTCAAAACAACCGTGAAGAAGAATGTCGCCTGTTAAACTTTATTTTCTTGTGCACTAGCAAGAGCCACACAGACTTCATGTTCAGTTGCCCCGCACTCTCTAGGATGCTCTGTGTGCCTTTCTTCTACCAGCCTTTGCGCCTCTCATAGATGGACAATAACGTTTTGAGCCTCTTTAAGCTGCCTTTTCATCCAGGCCACGTTTCCTTCGCGACTCTATGTAGCTGATGCTTCCACGGTATTTATCGCTAGCTGTCGTTTTAATTACCTATTCTCCTGATAAAGATCAGAAATAGCCAGCTTTGCTTTCTTCAGCTGTCGAGATGGTGCTTCCTCATTTTTTCCTGTGGTATCCACTTCCCTTGTGCTTATCCTGTATTCCCGGCTCAATTTCCCAGCAATCTCTAACTGTGTGACATGTCTGAGTAGTCCTTCAGCTGCCAGTCCGATGCACGGTCCTTCTGGAATTCGAGCCCTCATGATCTCCTCGTTATTTCTCGGCCTTCTCCTTCTCTAAGGCATTTGTTGTTTGGAGGAGGAGGCTCATGCTGTCTCCCTCTTCTGTATTAATTTCTCTAATCTGCTCGTTTCGTGACTTAAACTGGTCTCTTCCGTAGGTGATAAAATAGTTCCTTCCATGTTTTTGGGAATGGTTTCCATAGGCGCGAAGAAATTCCAATCTCTTTGAGCTTAGGACCTTGCGATTTTTCCACTCCGCGTGCCCTTTCCTGTACTCTGAGAAACCGCCATGGTGCGACCAAGGTATATTTTGAGTGCAACGCTTTCAACGAATGTATCGGGGAGTAGTTATGAACTAATTGGATTGGAAAAGGGAAACTGCGAAAAAAAACTTAGGCCGATTTCTATGACTGGAGGGCATGCCGAGCATCTAAGATTTATAGCGAATTGGCCAAGAGAGGAAAACATGTTGAAAAGAAATGAATTTATGGTGATGATATGTTTCAAGTTGGACTTCAGGTCATTCATGGAAAATCCCCACGTGTGGAATGCAAGTGACATGGTTTGTTGTGCATGTATAACGTGAACGTTGCAACTCTCCATTCCTTCGGCCTTCATGATGAACTAATAATAACTGTGTCACTTGCCGATGTGACCTTTATTAACCATTTGACTCAACCGGGGTACATAGAAACTGTCTTTCTTAACGAGATTCGACCTTTTTGGAAAATACATGCCCGTACCACGTATATAGTTTCTGAATCTAACATCCTTTGCCATTTCTAAGGGCCAACCGACCATTTGCTGACTTCATCCTCACGACGTTACGTACTTCGCTTCACATGTTTGGGTGCATGGCTCATTACGTGACTCCAAACTGACTCTAAATGGAAATAAAAGTGGTGTCACTAACAGCTGGCTCCAATGGGGATATTATCCTCCCTGTGAGGTAGAAAATAACAGTAGACCAAGTGCCTAACCATTGGGATTTATTTGACATCTAGATACTAAGTAACATAAATGACGAACGAAAAAAACAACTAGACTCGATGACACAACTTCTAAGACTTCAACATAAACTTAGGGCCTTCACTTCAGGCTTCAATTTTCTACTGACCTGCTAACTCAACGCAAATTTAGCAATTATTTACAATGACAAATGACTCAAACAAACTTTATTACATCAGGTAGCGTTTGAGGAACCTGTCGTTTGCAGGCTCCCAACCAAGACACTCTCCATCCGGTCGTTTCAGGAAATAAGTGTTGTCTCCGCAGTACGCGTCGACTTTGTATGGTCCCATCCAAAGGTGATCAAACTTTCCATGTTTTCCTTTATCTTTATTTCTCACGTCCCATCTCAACACCAGATCTCCCACCTGAAGATCTTCCTGCTTGGAGCGTTTGTAAAAAGATTTATTTATCCTCTCCTGGTGGAGTTGAGATCGATTATACACATGTTCCCTTGCCTATTGGGTGTGAATCAATTGGTTTATCCTCCTCTATGCATCATTTGTCTCAGCCTCCTTCTCTTGCAACAATTTTCTAATGGGTGGTCCTAGCGCAGTAAGGAAGATTGCATCTGCGTCGTAAACGATCTGAAAAGGTGACGTTGATATGGATTTTTTGGTGGTAATTCGATCTGCCCATAGAGAATAGATAATATTCTTATGCCAGGCTCTCTTGTTGTCTTGCAAGAGCCTTTTGATGATTCTGGTAAGGCTCTTATTCGAGGATTCCACTAACCCATTTCCCTGTGGATAATATGTTGTGGAATGCCCCAAGGTTATGTTATAGTCCTCACAGAACTTCTCCATCCTTTTAGACTTGAATGCGGCCCCATTATTTGTTGTGATCTTAATAGGGCATCCGAACCTAGACAAAATGTTTGTCTCCAGGAACTGTATGATGACCACATCAGTGGCGTGCTTTGTGGGGACCGCCTCAATCCACTTCATAAAATAATTGGTGGTCGTGAGAATCCATTTATGCTACGTGGAGGATGGTGGGTTTATATATCCTATGAAATCTAGGCCCCACTGCATGAAAGGGGCTTCGACTGAGATTGGCTTTAACGGCAGAGGCTATGGCTTTCTTCTTTCGTCGAAAATCTGGCAGCTCGAGACCTCTTTATATACGTCAGTGAAAATCGTCGACCAGTAGTAACCCGCCCTCAGGATCTTTTTCATGGTGGTCTTCCAATAATGGTGCCCTCCGTAGTCGACTTTGTGAAACTCATGTATGACCCGTTTTTCCTCATCTTCCAGCAAACAGCTTAACAGTATTCCTCTAGGATCTTTCCAATACAGTGAATTATCCAAAACACATAACTTAGTCGCTTTTAGCTTGAGGAATCTTGCCTTATTATTGCTCATGCCTAGAGGGGCCTGGAGATTTTCTAAAACATATATGATGTCTGCATACCACGATGAATCAATGAAGTGTTGAGGTATTTGCGCAGCTTTTTCTTCTTGGGGGCACTCTGACAGATCGGCAATGAAGTTCATACCTACTGGATCGCAGTCCGACTACGTCATCAACTTCGCGAGGCCCTGACCCTTGACCAAATTTCTCGGCTTGATATCAAGGTCATATTATAACATGGATTCTATCCACTTGCCTCTCCTTCCTTCCGGGTCAGGTTGGGTCAGGATGTCCTTTACTGAACTATTGGGCACACAGGCGATGATGTGGGAGTGAAATATGTACATCCTAAATTCCTTTAGAGATTTTTCTAGGGCATACGCCTACTTTTCCATAATGTCATACTTTAGGGGAGCATCACGCGGTGTTCGGCTAAAGTAGGCTATGGGTTTCTCAAAATCTTGTTCGTCCTTCTGCAACAACACCCCAGCAATAGTGTGTTCTGAGTCAAATGAAAAAAGGAGGAAATCCTTCGTAAAGTCTGGGCTAGCTAGCACAGGGAATTTAGTCAGAGCCACTTTGATATCTTCGAAGGATTTCTTGGCCTATGAGTTCCACTTAATTTTGTTTCCTTTCCTGAGCATACAAGTTATATGTTTTATGATTTCCGCCAGGTTTGGGATAAATCTCCTCAAAACATTTACCTTACCCAGGAAAGAGTGTACCTCCTTTTTACTACGCAGGGTGTCGATATTCAATATACCTTCAAACTTGTTGGGGTCTATTTTAATACCTTCTTTGAAAATGATGTGCCACAACAGTTTTCCTTCCTCCACCGCAAAATGAGATTTCTTCGGTTTCAGTGATATGTCAAACTTTCTGCACTTTTGGAAAACCCTCTTCAGGTGCTCGAGGTGTTGTTTGTCAGAGGAAGAATACATTGTGATTTCGTCAAGATAAATCACGATGAATCTATCCTTCTCATCAGCAAACGTGATTTCCATTGCCCTCTGAAAAGTGGCACCAACGTTCATCAGGTTGAACGACATCTTAGCGTACATGAACAATCCCCACAAAGTGGTGAAGGTCGTCTTCTCTCTGTCGTCTGGGTGGACCATGATTTGGTTATATCCTAAGAAACCTTCCAACATGGAAATCTTCTAAGACCCCACTACCTTTTGCAATATGTAGTCCATTTTGGGAAGGGGGTAGTGGTCTTTGAGAGACACTTTATTCAAATTTCGAAAATCTACGCACAGTCTAATTTCACCACTTTTCTTTCTTGCAGGTACTAATTTAGATACCCAGTTCGAGAACCTTAAGGAAACATTGATTTTGGCATCAAAAACCTTCTTTACCTCTTTCTCGATCAACGGCAGTAACAAGGGGTTTATCCATCTCAACTTCTGCTTGAAAGATTTCTAATCTTCCTTGAGAGGAATGTTAGGCAAAAATATTGTCGTTTAATTCCGTTGTAGTGATTGCCCAACCATTTAATTTGTCAATCCGAGGTTCGTAGGCTTACGAAGCACATGCACTATATATGCAGGAGTAGGCACCTAACTCTAATCTAAGAAAATTCAATCAAATCCTAA
>JZKD02S0139981.1:11245-34563 GCA_000966675.3 Picea glauca | reverse complement strand
ATCAACCAAAAACGATGACAATCTAAGCAACGAAAGAGGTGTTTTCACACTTGCAGTTGTGAAAACTGAAACGAAATTGAATTGTAATTGTCACAAAAAATGAGACGAATGTCTAAAAGCACAATGCGACAATGATTTGTCGTAATACGACAAGGGGTGTAGGCATCTTTTTGAGAGCAATCAAAAAAAAATGGGTTGGCTGCCAACAACACCACACTTATTTTTGGGGGTGATGCATTTCTTGACCATGTTGTCTCACATCTTGTTCAACCAGTGGTCGTGTTGATGCAATCTTTGACTGACACCACTCATGTTTTTGGGGGTGATGGGTCTCTTAACCTTGTTGCCTCGCGTCCTATTCAACCAACAGTCGAATAAGTGGTTGTGTCGATGCAATCTTCAGTCGATCCCACTCTTCTCTTGGAGAGTTACAATTATAAGGAAGTGACATTGACGATGCAATCTTTGGTTAATCCCACTCTTCTTTTGGAGGGTGATGTGTCTTTCAACCATGTCCTTAGCATTTCTAGTTCTATACCGCCTGAACAAGGGAGTATTCTTCTCTCTTTGAGTACACTCCCTCCAAGTCTTATGGTTGTTGTCTTTGATTGGACTGATATTTTAGATCCTCGACTTCTTTCTTCGACACCCTTCCACATAAAGGGAATTCTTCAATATATTGTAGATAAGGTAACCTTTGCAAGTATTTTACCCTCCTCGACTTGGAAAGCTTTGGGTTTTCCCAAGTTTGTTTCATCTATCTATGAGTTTTTGAATTTCAATAGAATTCTTGCACGGGAGCCCTGGCCTCCCCCATGATATGTTGCTTAAAACAACATTCCTGAGTCTTGTTTAATCTCTTTTCTGACTCTCCCAAAAAGTGAAAAGAGTGTTGAGTGAAATTGTCTCTTTCACACTCATTAATTGGATCTAAAAGGACATCTATTTGGTGTAAGTTTAACCCTTTTTCAAACTAAGTAGACTAATTTCGAAAAAGGAATACTTTAGTCACTAGTGGCTAGAAGAGTTCTCCTGGGTATTGTTTTATACTTTTTCGGGGTTATGGGACTAAATTCATGAAAAAGGACATTCTTTGGAGTTAAGTTGTAATTTCATCTCATTCTCTTGCTCCCAGTATTGAGCCTATTTTCAATTCCCTCTTTCACATTATAAGCCTATTACCTCATCAATTTGCATCACCATCCAAGTAGAGCCTTGTTTATATCCTTTGAAACTTGACACCCTGTACCCTAGGAGGAAACATTACCCCAAGTGTTCATGTATTGCATACACCTCCTTACATTGAGCATAGGTATGTTCCAATGTGTAAACTAGTTTCTTACTCACAACACTTGTTTCCTCCTCTGTATCATAGCATTCATTTGTCTATGAAAAAACAAAAAAAGATGGGAGGGAAAGGAATATTATCTCATATTGGCAGCAATCGTGTCTCCTTTGAACATAGAAAAAAAATTTGAGTTC
The DNA here is from genome assembly GCA_000966675.3 of Picea glauca. NCBI lineage: Eukaryota > Viridiplantae > Streptophyta > Pinopsida > Pinales > Pinaceae > Picea > Picea glauca. The sequence goes on along the minus strand of JZKD02S0139981.1, from coordinate 33,081 downwards.
ACTTGTCATCCAAAGTTTGGGTTTAGCATGACCTTATGAATTTGAGCTCATTAATTATAATTTACTCCTTTGATTGGTTACTCTTCCAATCCCTATGGAGATATTGATTGTTGCCTCCTGCATCACAAAGTTTCATTATCAAGTCTATGTTGTCGGAGTCCTCCATATGTCTCATGCTCTTGTTCAAAGAATTTCTATAATCATGTGTCGTACATTTCTCAGAACTCTTGACTTTGCATGTCGTCCATACCCTCAGTATGTCTTAGAATTACATGAATTTGTAGTCCTACCATTCACTCTGGTCCTACTTTCATTATGGGTAGGTAACCTTGAACCCAGCAGTCGAAATATCCTCATTGGTTTTTGATTGGGGGGTTTCCCTTGTGTTCGACGGCAAGAAATATATTCACACATTGGGAATTGTGTAGTGTCTTCGATTCCATTAGCCTTATTGGTGGTTTACTCACCTTTGTCGGTAGTTTTCCTTTTTGGTTTATATTCAAAGGGTCTTTGTCGTGCACTTCTTGCCTCTGGTGCATGAAAAAGATGCATAGGGTCATTGGTTTGTGAACATCCTCTTCATTCGAGTTCCTCCAAATAATCAAGCTAGTGTTTTCTACCTCGTGTTGAAGTCTAATGTGAGATGCCTTAATTCTCTCCTTCTAGCGAGTCTCCTTCCATCGACTTCATCTCATCTATTATGGAAACGAGGCCTAGAGTCTTGTGAGTACCTAGAGGCTTGTGGTCATCAGTGGCAGGTTCTCTCACCATCGACAGTTGGGAATACATCAAAGTATCCCAATCGATGGATTATTCAAGTGTTCAAACTCAACACCTTTATTCACACTTGTAATAATGTACTCGGTGCCTTGATACCTACTTTCATTATCGGTAGGTTGTCTTGTGTTTGTTAATGGTATACCTTAATGACCGGTAATCAAACAAAGTCTCATTGTGTTCGACCTCAGCTCCTCTATTCACATGATGTAGACTTTCACCTTTGGCAGATCGTGTAGAAGAATTGAAGACATCAATTTATCATCGCAACTTTCTTGAGTTGTTGCTATCATTCATTAGACCAGTACCTATATGACTTCAGTGATCATGGGAGATCATATTGTACTCCATTGTATACATATTTCTTCATATTGATTTTGAGACTTGCTTTCACTGGGCCTTATTTGTGACTATGAAAAAATATGGCATGTATCTAATTTGTATTGCCTATTCATGGTCATGAAGAGTTGTTTGTTATATTTCCACATGGATCTGCAGTGTAATTCAAATTGGTAGTCATGTGTACAAAGTCATTATGGATTGTAATATTCTCATGAGAAACTAGTTCATCCAGTTGGGGGGGCATTTGTTATAGAAAGATTTTCCTCGCCCCATGCAACTTGCTCAGAAGGCATTTTTCATTTCCCTATGCAAACTTGAATTCTCCTTTTTCACTTCTTAGAGATAAAAATCATATTTTCGCACATATACATGCCCTATCAGTTATACAACATGTGTATACGCAGGTTGCACCACTACAACCTGTGTACATCGAGTTTGGTGATAAAAATTAAAAATTGTGTTGGGTTTCCATGTCACGTCACGAGATCCATGATCCTTGACCTTCCATATACTAGAAATGTTCTGACTCGACCCTTCAGTTCCATTTGAAGGATATAAATGGATCATATCTAAACCATGGAAAAGGATAAGAATTCAACTTTTGAGAGAAAAGTTACTCTAGAGAAATTATTCACTTCACATTGAGTCTGCATCCCTTTGTCCTTTAAAGTTTGAACACATTGTTCATCCCCCAAGCTCTTCTCTCTTTGATGGAGAACCGCATTGTCTCTCTTATGTGAGCTTGCCTTTGGTGAAAGATTGAAGTGGTTGAGGCCCAGCTGGAAGGGACTTAGTCTCTTGGTTTCGAGACGTTTCGACACAGAAGTTTGTCATTCATACACTTTTGTTGATCATATTTTAATAGAAATACTCTTTTTGGGTCCAATTAATATATTGTAAATATTTGAATTGTTATTCCATGGGAATATTTGTTATGAATGTTAATGGATTGTGCTATTATATGTGATAACTTTATATATTATCACCATGTGCTAGTGTATCTTGTCTTTTGAGGAAAATTTGCAGGTATAAAGATTTGAGTCGAGTGCTCAATGGTGATCTTCATTGAACGTCTAAATGAGGTAGGATTTTTATCTTGTCTTGTTAGAAGTTTTGTTTATATAGAAAACTTGATATTGGAGTTGATTTTTGTAGTCATTCCGTCTATTTTGGTTTACCCCATGCCATAGAGTGATTTTTCTGTTAACAACAACAGTATGGATTCAATGTCAAGTTGATGCAGAGCTTGGAAATAATAGAAAATAAAATGGAGAAGGAGACAGAGTTGAGTAGGTCAAGAAGTCGTAGGTCTCATGAGGAGAAGAGAAGAGAAGCAAGAAGTTTTGATAGGAATCATCCTCACTTTCCAAATCATTCTTTTAGGAAAGCGCCTAGTAGTTCGAGTCCATCTCCTGTCATATGCACAAATATTACCCTCAAAGAGGTGATAAAGCGAGGGTTTCACACAGTGTACAACAAGTTGTGATATTTGAGTACATGAGAAGAAATGTTCCAAGGATTTATGCAGCCATGGATAACAAGCAAGTTGAGTTTCAGTCGCACATGATTGAGGTGGAAGGTAAGATTAATGATCAACCCATTTATATTTTAATTGACTCAGGAGCTAGTCATAGTTATCTAGATCCTAAGATGGTGGAAAGATTCCATTTGCCGAGAAATAATCTTATAAAACCTTGTTTGGTGCATTTAGATACAGTGGAAAAAAGGAAAATTAATGAAATGGTTAAGGCATGTCTAATGGAAATGAATGGACTGTGCACAAAGGCTGATTTGAATATCATACCTTTGGGTTCGTATGATTTCCTCATTGGTATGGATTGGTTGCATGAGCACCATGTTGTACTAGACTGTTACAATAAGGCATTTACTTACTTGGATGAGGAAAGAAACTTAAGATCAGTTCAAGGAATTCCAAGAACTGTAATTGCTAGTCCTTAATTTTGTTAATGACTATTAAAATACTCTTTTCCCTACCCTACCCTTTCCTAGCATCATTTTTTTATTTGATTTTATTCTTTTATACTCTTTAAGTGTGCTTGAATTATCTTTTCTAAGCATTTTATGACATGCATTAGTGTGATAAAAGTTAGAATAAGACAATTAGAATATTTTCCATCAAGATGCAAGTCCTTTTTCTCGTTTTAAATTTGAAATTATGAAAAGGGAAAAGGGCGCTACAAGAATGTTGTTATTCTTGTAGCGCCAAGAATCATCATTGCTTCAAATGCACCAGCTCCCAAATATCATGCTAGAAACTATTCAAGATCATTTCCTAAATCCAATATCATTTATGATTAGGATCAGGTCGTGTTTTCAGTTTTGATCCTTATTCAAAGGGATTGGGTTTGTACTCAATAAGTCTGATATTAATTCACGGGTTTCTTGTTATGATTCATAACATACGATACATGAGTCCTTCATTATATGTTTCTATCATTTTATACATGTTTTGCAAGAAATAGAAATCTTCCACAACTTTCATATTTTCAGAGGTTCCAAATACTACTAATAGAAACCCTAAGTACTATCATATCTTCAGGGATTATAATTGATATCATGGAACCTATGAAAAGAGAGAAAATCACTCGTTTTAGAACCATAGGGTGTAGAATTGCTTGAGGATTATCCTCAAATCTTGCAGAAATTCAGAGATGCAGGGTGGTTTAACTTCTATTCAACACTCCAGTGTTAATATGAACAAGTCTCCATGATGTTTGTGCAAAACTTTGATGGATTGGAGACAGTGGTGGGAAAATTTATGATACATGTGGCGGAAAATTCGATTAGGACTGCATGCAGGTTATCGGTGTATGGAGAGAGATGGTGGAAGAAGGAGATGTTGCCTATAGAAATTGTAAATCAGTTTTTACTTCCAAAATGATAAATCGCTAATTGGAGTCAGGGTATTCCACAAAGTTGGATGAAGAAAGAATGGTAGACTGCTTTAATGATTATTCACAGGTACATTACATGTGAAGGGAGGTTTTACCTTGTCCATCTTTATCATATTAGGTTGTTGATGCATTTGAATGGTGATAGTCCTCTATCTTTTCCTCTTTTCTTTTTACTAAAAATCTTGTCAAAGATGTCTAAAAGGATACAGACTCATCCTGCAACCGCTAGTAAAAGTCTTTTTCACCAAATACTGATTAAAACCCTAGTTATGTATGCTTTGGGATAAGTCCAACATTCTTGGGACTGGTTGATTGAGACACTAAAACTTGAAGAACAAGGATCCAAACATAAAACCTTTCCAGAACAGAAATATAAAAGGGTAAAGAGGGTTCCTAAAACTCCTATTGTTACAGTGAAATAAAATTCCCTTGTGGCTAGAATAACTCGATCCAGAAAAATAAAGATTTCCATGTAGCTAAGTTAACTAGAACGTAGAAGAAGAAGAAATTAAAAATGGAATCAAAATCGGATATTCAAACTCAGAATGAGTTCCCTATTCCAAAAGATGATCCTAAAGACTGCAAAGGAGTCCATGTCAGAGGATCAACTAAGCAGAATCTTAAACAATAAATACATAAAGAAGATGAACCTATTACAGATGGTAAAGGTAAAAATTTGAGCAAGACAGGAAAGAATAAAACAATGGTGAATTATCCTAGTAGATCTAAAACTAGAGCAACAAATAAGCTAATGTTTAATTCAAAGGCCTTATTTAATCCCTCTATTAAAAAAAAAATGTGGTTATCATTGATGATGATATAGTGGAAAGTGCAGAGGAGGAAAAGGGACAGTCACCAGTTACTTCTTCACACAAGTTGAAAAAAGTTAAATTGGAGCCTAAAGATGAATATGATAATGAACCTATGGAGAAACAGAGAAAACATGAGAAGGGTAAACAAATAGTAGAGAACCCAATGAGGTATGTAACTAGAGCAGCAAAAAAAGCTAAGTCTAAACTATGAAGATTTAACCAAGTCCTCTTTGAAACGAGACCATTTTAATGTTCTTAAAGACAACCTAGAGAAGGTTGATATCAAGCAAGAATCTGACTACATTCCAGAGAAAGAAGAGCTACAGGATGCATCAGCAGAGCAAATATAAAAAATTTGCATGAAAAGAAAGGCGTTATTGAAACCTTCCTGTAGCTTGATGTTTTTTCCTATTTTAGACACCAAGTTTGGGAACTTTCTCCGAGAAACTGGAGACGGATTTTAAAAAAATGGAAAAAAAATTTGTCAGGGACAGACTGATTTAGAAAAACCTCTCTCCATTTTTCAACATCTATCACATTTTAAAAGATTCCAATATATCTTTGAGTCCTAGTTTTCAGAATTTCACAAAAAACAGTTTCATGTTTTAGACACTAATTTTAGGCACTTTTTTCAAGAAACTGGAGATGAATTTTAAAACTATGGAAAAGGTTTTTGTTAGGAATGGACTGATTTACAAAAACCTATCTCAAGTTTTACACAACTATCATGGTTTTGGAGATACGAAGAGATCTGTGGACGGTATTTTTCACGAATTTGCCAGATTTATTTTCCTAAAATAACTCATAGACAATAGTTGATGAGCCACCTCATCAATTCGACTTGGAGATCGAATCTTATCTCCTCCTTGATTATTTGAAACCATAAACTAAATATGTATGAGGAGGTTTTCAAATCCATTTCTTTTGGATCTTGATAATTATGTACTTTTTCTATATAAACTCTACAGAAGGAGAAATTAAAAAAAGGAGGTCAGTCATTGGTAACAAAGACTCGGTTTTATGATTGTAAAGTCTATGACTCTTTTCATTTACACTCAATGCTAAATACTATTTTATGAGCATACTCTCTCCTCTACTCTTGTATTCTTCTTTTTCTTACTTTAAAAACATGTTATCTTTGTGAGGCATTGAATATATCTTGTTATGTTGGTAAGACAGTGAATATTTTACTGATTTCTTTCCCATTTCAAGACTTGTTCTTGAGTATATTATTCTCTCTTTCTGAATGATATTTAGGATCAAGAATATTCCTATTTGAGTGAACAGATTGGGAACTTTCATATTTCTTTCCTCTTATGATTTTATCTAACTTATTAGATTAACTACCATTGACTAAGTAAGTGCGATTGGAACTTATTTGCGATCAGAGATTGATGTTATCCTTCTTCATCCACTACTGAAAACTCAAACCTTTTAAAAATACAAAACATACCTACAATAATAAACCATTGCAATAACTTGATGATTCCCTAGCTTTCCCTTTAGCAGTCAAGTGCAACTTTAGGTACTAATAGTAACTATCAGAGAAGTTCTAGCCTTGTAATTGAAGAAAATCTACAAGAAATGATGTCAAGTATTTACAATGCACATGGAAGAGGTGTCTAAGGACAAAGTGCCAAGTATTGAATATTGTGCAGTACTGAAATAGTTTGAGGATGTATTTAAATAGATATCATGATTGCCTCCGAAAAGAGATATTGATTTCTCTATAAATATGATTCCGAGAGAATCACCTATATCCAAGACTCTTTATAGGATGAGTACGCCATAATTGAAGGAGTTGAATATGAAACTTGAAGAGATTATGATGAAGGGGTATATATGCCCAAGTGTGTCACCTTGGGGTGCATCAATTTTATTTGTGAAGAATAAAAATGGTACACTGAGACTTTGTATCGACTTCAGGTAGTTGAAAAACGTAATAGTGAAGAACAAGTATCATTTTCCAAGAATAGATGACATGTTTGATCAACTAAGGGGCGCAAAAATATTTTCTAAGATTGATCTCAAATATGGATATCACCAAGTGAAAATTAAGGAAGAAGACATCAAAAATACGGCCTTCAGAACGAGGTATGGTCATTAAGAGTTCACAATGGTGCCATTTGGGTTGTATAATGCACCAATTATCTTCATGTGTTTTATGAATAGAGTTTTTAGAGAATACTTGGGTAAGTTTGTCGTCATACTTTTCTATGGCATACTTATTTACTCAAATTCTGAAGAAGAGCACAAGCAACACTTGAGGATGGTGTTGTGGGTATTAAGGGAGCATCAAATTTATGCAAAGTTGAGAAAGTGCTCATTTTTTTAGAGGCAGATTCATTACTTGGGTCATATTATCTCCAAGGAAGGAATAGTTGTGGATCCAAAAAAGATAAAATCCATTGAGGAATGGCCGACACCAAGAAATGTCGCAGAGGTAAGGTCCTTTATGGGACTTGTGGGTTATTATAGAAGGTTCATTGAATGATTCTCAAATATTGTTGTAACACCCTGTTTCCCCCAATCTGTAAATATAACTTTATTGGCCATGAACTATGGCAAACTCAAAGGTGTGAATGTTTGATTTGACGGACCTTTGTATAAAAATTCGATGAATGTAAATCATGTTATTTTAATAGATAATGGATATTTGTTGCATGACTGTTGTGAAGGGGATGTGCTAAGAGAGACCACGATTTCTAATGAAAAGGTGGTGGAGGGGACCTGGAGTGGTTGTGTTAACCTCCACCGAACTAGTACTATGTTGGATTTAAATTTCTCAAGATCAGAACAACCCTCTGACCCATAATGAATTATAGTCAAGCTTGTAGGTGGGAAGGCCTCCTCAAGAGTTAATGAGGGGATGGAGCATACCTCCCATCTGTAAGGCTTCCAGACCTGACCACAGACTGGGAATTGAGCCACACGCAATCTTGCTGAGAAGGAAAGAAAGGAAGTGTGGTGTGGGAAGAGCAGAACCTACGAAGAGTGCAGAGACGAGGGTTGAATCTCTCGGGTCTGAGGAAATATGGAAAGAGAAAAGTGAGTTTTGATCATAGAGAATAGAGACTGATCCAGGAGAAGGAGAGTAACCTTCATCCTTATCTATTCCTATATTGGGAGAAGGAGAGTAACCTTCGTCCCTAACTTCTGTTGAGCTGGAAGTAAGAAAGTGAATCTCAAATCATTGTGGCCTAAGATGGGGGGAGGCCAGTGATAAATCTGTTGGGAGTGACTAAGCCTATGGTTTGGTGGAAACGAGCACTCCTCTCAGCAATCACATCACGCCTTATCGTTCTGATAAGTGTTTTTATGCCTTGTGCTTTGAATTGGAAATAATGGATGCATGATTGTATTTATATGCCTATAATGGTTTCTATATTGAATGATTAAGTTAAGAGTATGCGTTTGTTCCTTGATAACTTTCACATCTTCTTGATTTCCTTATGCTCTAGTTTAATTCTTTAAAAGAAATTTCCAAGGGAATTTCATCACAATCCTAGAGTCGAGTGAGTACTTCCCTGATTGCGGAGGTTGAAAGTTGCAATCATTGCGAGGACGAAGTTTGTTAAGCTTAGGAGAGGTAGTGCAGATATGCATCGGATCTCTGTGAGGCAAGTAGATACCGAGAACCACTTAAGTTCTAGACTTTATGAAGGAGTGCAAGAAGTGTGCAGAAGACCCTTCTATGTGTTGAGTCCAGGAGACAGAGCACAACTCTCTTAAATACTTCATAACTGACGAAGCTCCGGAAGGATAGCAAGATTCAAGTATCGAAAGAGAATACCCTTTCGTTTGGAAGATGAACGGATGAGACTCGTTCGGGAGGATCCAAGGTCTGTCACGACCGTTGGATTTGAAGAAGGAGGGAAAGCATTAACGCCTCGACTACTTCAGTCTTCGCAAGTTTACACATTAGGAGATTCATGTGATAGTGCGGCCAAGTCTTTCGAAATCTGAAGACATGAAATAGCCTGGACCGTGGATCTATGGATCTATCGAGACCCACCTTGACCGTCAGATCTTTGAGTTTGGAATTTGCGTGATGGAAGAATCGCGCGTTGGTGTGACTAAACCTCTGAAACCCGAAGTAGAGATGTGACTTGAACCGTAGATCCAAGGATATATCGGGACCCTCCTTGACCGTCAGATTGGTGAGATCGAAGTTCACACATCGGGAGAATCACACGTTGATGCGGCTAAACTTCTGAAACCAGAAGTTGCGATGTGATATGGACTGTTGGATCAAGGAAGGTCATGTATTGTCGATCCGGCGCGAGCATATTAACGTAAGGATTATGTGGGAATTCAAAATTCCCTAAGCACCAAACTCAGAAAATACAAGCGCTTTTTAGAAGCGTAGATGGGGTCCAAGAGGCAAACTTGTTTCCAGTTCATAAGCTCATGAGGTAAAGCGGGAGTCGAGACCCATACATTAGGGCTCGCAGGAAGTAAATCGAAGGTTGAAACCTTCGAAACATCTCATATCTTCCAATTCGGGAAGAAGGTGAAAGCTCAGGAAGGATAGAGGCCTAGAAGAACTCAAAGGAGGAGTGAGGGTTGAAGTCACCTCGTGGAAATCGAAAGTTCAGAAGGAGCGACGCCAAGTTATTTGGAAAAGATTCATTGAAATCCTGGATGGACGGTAGAAATACCTGGAGGGAGAAGCGTCGATAGCCATGTGTTGTAGGATCTAGTAAAACTATGAGGGGGATAAGGGTCGAGAGTCATTCAACACTCGAAAGCTTGGGAGAGATAGTGAGTCGTCGATCTAAGGAAAGATCGAACCATTGATTCCTTTCATTAGGTAAGATACTTAGGGAAATAAGAACTCGGGATTCTGGAGAACGAAGGAGGTTGTTTTCCAAAGTCGCAAAATGTGAACTCCAGATTCATGAGAAAGGATCTGGGTCCTCAGATCAGAGACAGAGTTCTGAAGTCATTGGAACCATCCATTTTCAAAGTTGATAGGTGTCAACAAATCCAGGAGTTCAAGAACTCAGAATTCGGAACATTGGAGTTGATCCTAGCCGTCGATGTTGGGAAGGACACGAGTGGAGTTGATACTAACCATTAGTGTAGGGAAGGACAAGTGGCGAGAGATCAACATTTCATTGAATCGCGACTCATGGAAGTCAAAGGAAGAGTTGTGAGGACTCAGGAAATGCAAACTCGTGATTTGATCTGAGTCGTTAGATCGAGGAAAGTCGTGGACCGTCGATCTAAGGCGATCATAGAATCAAGAATCGGGAGAAGGGATGTGAGTGGTATTCCAACTTTCCAAGACGCGAAGTCCTGATACGCGAAGGAGAGAGAAGAACCGTTGGATCGTGGGGATTGTGGACCGTCGATATGACACAAGAGCAAGTTCGGAAATCGGGAGAGTCAAGGTTGGCTCACATGCAAATACCTGACACGCGAAGTCATGAAGATATCGTGAGATTGGCCTCAGGTCATAGCCGAAGATCCCATTGGTGAAGGCTAATAGAGGAGCTAGCACGCACTCAGCTCTAGTTTGAGAGTTCGGGAGTCGGAGAGTCGGGGTTGGCTCACACGCGATTTCCTGACATGCGAAGTCACAAAGCGCATTTTGGTTAGACCCGTGGTCGCAGCCTGAGGTCATATGAAGGAAGGGGCTATCCTGGAGAGCTAGTGCTTGTTTCTCAAACACTTCAAAGGGGCCAGGAAAGAGCCCGTGGGTTTGGAAGAACCTGCAATTGAAAAAGAGGGAACCTAGAGAGAGTTGAGAAAAAATGAAATTTTATTTATACCTCATCGTGGGTGTGTTACAATTGTTCTTCCAATTACATCTTTGCAAAATAAAGGTGCATGATTTGAATGGACTATGGATTGTGCAAGGACTTTTCAGCACTTGAAGATTTTTTTGACAAGTGCGCCAATTTTAAGAATTGTTGATCCTGATGCAAACTTTGTTGTGTGCATGGATGCATGAAAGGAAGAAATCGATGGAGTCCTAAGTCATAATTACATGTGGTATGCTATGAATCAATAAAGTTAAAATAGCATGAAAGGATCTATGCCACTTATGATTTAGAATTGGTGGTTATATGCATGCATTGAAGATGTGGCAATTGTTCGACAACACATGTATTCCAACAAAGGAGGAACACCTTTGGTAACCACTCACACAACCAGATCAAATATCAACACACTGATATTTTGACGTGGTAAAAACCCTACGGGGAAACATCCATGGCCCCAACCAATGCAGCCAATCGGAGCAATTTATTAATGAAAAATAAAAATATTACAGAGAGATTTTATAAGAGAGTTTCTCACAATCGATCATTGGTAAATGAACCTCCATGTTCTTTAAATAGATATCATGGAACAATCAGGTGTTAATCCATGGATTAATGTAGTCGTTAAGATCGAGGAGAATATGAACCGTCGGATCACTCTATGTCGAGAACATATCGTGACCGTCGGATTTCCTAACTATAAATGCATACTAATGAATACTAAAGAAACACACTTTTACCTAACGACACATCAAACCAAGTAGATCTTAACTAAATCCTAAGTGTCTAAATATCATAGCAGCCCCCCTTAAGGACAACTTGGGATACGATTGAAGGATTTACAAAAGTGACACAATATCAAAAAGAAGGAGGCATTAGAGCTTATCCCCCTTAATGAAAACTTCCTAAAATCATAACATAGATCGAAGTTTGGAAAACTTCTCTTCTGTAAGAGACTTTGTGAAAATGTCTGCAACTTGATCTTCTGTAGGGAAAAATATCACTTTAATAACTCGATCATGAATGAGATTTTTGATGAAGTGCATGTGTAGCTCGATGTGTTTGTTGCACTGATGCTAAACTGGGTATTTGGAGAGCTTGATGGCACTTTGATTTTCACACTAAAGGCTAGTCAGATGTTGTTTTTGGAATCCAAACTCTAAAAGGATCTGTCGAAGCCACAAGGCTTCCTGATTTTCATTTACCATTGCTCGGTACTTTTCTTTTGCTAAAGAAAGTGAAATAGTCTTTTGTTTCTTACAGGCCCAAGTTATAGGTCCTGAACCAAGGATGAAAACATAACTTGTAGTATACTTCTGATCATCAGGGTTGTCAGCCCAATCTGAATCAATGAAACCAACCAATAAAGGAGTCCCCCCTAAACTGTAATGTATTCCAAATTGAACTCTACCCCAGACATACCGAAGTATCCTTTTAGTTGTTTTCTAATGGCTTTCATGGGGTGTTTGCATATACCGAGCAATAATACCAACAAAAAATGAAATATCGAGATGGGTATGAGTCAAGTATAAGAGGATACCAATTAAATGACAGTATAGTGGCATCAACTTCGGGAGAAGTAAAGGTGTCACCAATCTTGACTCCAGAATGGAAGGGAGAAGGGGTTGGTTTACAATATTCCATGTGGAAGCAACAAAGAAGGTGACAAGCATATTTAGACTGGGAAAGAAAAATTCCTTCATTGGTTTGCAAAACTTGGAGGCCAAGGAAATAGTGCAAAAATCCTAAGTTTGTCATTTCAAATTTCTTCTTAAGGTTGGTTTTCACATGGTTTAAAAGTTTTGAGCCACTACCAGTAAGGATAAGGAGAAACTAGAAGCAAAAAGTGCATGTCCATGAGAAGAAGAAGTAGTAGTAGAATCAATATTGATGTTGTGATTCTTCATTGTTGCTTTTAAAGTTGCCATATTCTTGAAACATTTGGACTCATCATGATCTTCTTTCCCACAAAAGTTGCAATGTCTGCCAGTCTCCTTATTTTTATATTTTGCTCATTTGTCACCATTAGGAGTTGAAGTTGTCTGAGTGAGTTTGGGACCCTTGTTTTTCTTGTTTTTGTGGCGAGGATGTTGCTTCTTTGGATTCTTGGGTTTATCTTTTTGTTGGGATACTAAGGTTTTTTTGGAGGTACCTGTAGTGTTGATCACTCAAAGTTGTACAAGATTATCTTTCTCTCTAATCAAAGCATCACAAAAGGACTCAAAAGTGAGTTTTTGATAAGCTTTCCCTAAATCCTCTCTCATGGTGTAAAAGGTAGATACAAACACATAATATGCATTATCTAGCTTAGAAATAATAATATAGATGCAATGCTCTTCCTCCAGCTTTATGTTACACTCTTCACATAAAATTCTAAGTGTTTTAAACTTAGATAGATAGTCTTCAATGCAAGAAAAAACATTTGGACTTAATGTCAATATCTAATTTTCTAACTGATGTCCTCGAATAATATTTTGTTTACCAAATACAAATTCAAGTTTTTCTCAAGCTTTATCGGGGTCATCAATTTCTTGAAGGTGGAACCTTAAATCAGGAGAGATGGACATTCTGATCAGTCCATGTGCTTAGTCATTCTTATTAGCCCATTTGACTTTATTTTCATCATCAATGGCTTATTTTTCCTTTTCCAAGGTAATCTGGTACAGGCCTTTACTTCTTAATAAATCCTCCATATGGGATTTCCATTGGAATTAGTTGGTGCTGGTAAGAAAAAAATCACTTGAAGAAGTCATATTAAATATGCAGATAATATGAATTTAAAAACTGAAATTGATGATCTTGATGGAAAGATCTCGAAAAATTAGACGGTTTGAAAAAAAAACGGCACTAAAAACAGACTGCAAATGTGAAAGTTATGTCCTTTAAAAAAAAATCAATGGTAACCAAAGAGCCACGTGGAAATTAGAATTTGTTCAACGTGGTGATACCCCTCCAAATAACCTCACTTTTACAAATAAGTTGTTTTATAAAGTGACCCACTTTTATAAAAAAAAAAACAGAGATCATTTTTACAATGAAGTTACTTTATAAAATAAAGTTGCATGCAAAATAAATAACTTTAAAATAAAATATTAAAGCTACTTATAATGATTCACTTTTATACTTGAGATGAAATACACTTTACAATGAATGCATGAAAATTTTCAAATAGAGTAACAAAAAAGAGACTTGAACTCAATACCTCTTACTTAATAAGACATTTTTTAACCAAGTGAGCTAACAAAACATATTGTATTGTTTAGAAGGAGGATTGGGGGTGTTGTTACTATTGTTGTTATTTTGAAAGACGACCTTGGAGTGTATTCTAAAAGCCAACTCTTTTCACACAAGAAAAAAATTTCACTTCTCGATGACAACAAGGGTTAGATCTCGGCTAGCTTAACCGGAAAATGCACATTTTCTGATTTGTTTCTGATTTTTCGAGATCACACAAGGCACAGAGAAAAGAGCATACGCAGATCCAAAAGAGTAGAAACCCAGAAATAAAAAATAAAAAACTAAAAGAAAACCGAAATAATACTCTGAAAAAATTCAAAATGACGTATTCGGGCTTTATACCTCCGGATCTGACTGAAATGGTCGTATCTTGGGAAAACAAAAACCTTTTTGATTGAAAATAGAAGTGTTCCTAACTGAAACAAGTGCTCCATACATAATGGAACAATCCTCTCAACCCTGAAATGTACGAAAAATGGTAGAAAATAGATATGAGACAACTCGGCTTCACGATCTCGATCTACAACAAAAGTGAGTCTTCAAACAAGATTTGATACCATGTTCGACAACACAAGTATTCCAACAGAGGAAAAACACCATCAGTAACCACTCACACAACCAGATCAAAAATCAACACACCTATATTTTGACGTGGTAAAACCCCTACGAGGAAACATCCACAGCCCCAGCCAACACGGTCGTTTGGAGCAATTTATTAATGCAAAAGAAAAAGATTACAGAGAGATTTTACAAGAGAGTTTCTCACAATCAATCATAGGGAAATTACCCTCCATTCTCTTTAAATAGATATCATGGACCAATCGGGTGTTAAGTCACAGATTAATGTAGTCGTTAAGATTGAGGAGAATATGAACCATTAGATCACTCTATGTCGGGAACATATCGTGACCATCGGATTTCCTAACTACAAATGCATACTAATGCATACTAAAGAAACACACTTTTACCTAATGACACATCAGACCAAGTAGATCTTAACTAAATATTAAATGTCTAAATATCATAACATCCCCCCTCAAGACAACTTGGGATAGGATTGAAGGATTTACAAAAGTGACACAATAGCAAAAAGAATGAGGAATTAGAGCCTATACCGCCTTAATGAAAACTTCCTAAAATCCTAATATAGATCGAAGTTTGGAAAACTTCGCTTCTGTAAGAGACTTTGTAAAAATGTCTGCAACTTGATCTTTTGTAGGGAAAAAGATCACTTTAATAACTCGATCATGAATGAGATTTCTTGATGAATTGCATGTGTAGCTCGATGTGTTTGTTGCATTGATGCTAAATTGGGTCTTTGGAGAGCTTGATGGCACTCTTATTGTCACACCAAAGGGTATACGGATGTTGTTGTTGGAATCCAAACTCTAAAAGGATCTGTCGAAGCCAAGAGGCTTCCTGACTTGCATTTACAGTTGTTCGGTACTTTTCTTTTGCTGAAGAAAGTGAAATAGTATGTTGTTTCTTACAGGCCCAAGTGATAGGTCATAAACCAAGGATGAAAACATAACCTGTAGTATACTTTTGATCATCAAGGTTGTCGTCCCAATCTGAATCAATGAAACCAACCAATAAAGGAGCCCCCCCTGAACTGTAATGTATTCCAAATTGAACTCTACCCCGAACATATCGAAGTATCCTTTTAGTTGTTTTATAATGTATTTCATGGGGTGTTTTCATATACCGGGCAATAAGACCAACAACAAAGGAAATATCAGGATGGGTATGAGTCAATTATAAGAGGCTACCAATTAACTGACAGTACAGTGGCATCAACTTCGGGAGAAGTAAAGGCGGCACCAAGATTGACTACAGACTGGAAGGGAGAAGGGGTTGGTTTACAATATTCCATGTGGAAGCGACGAAGAAGATGACAAGCATACTTACACTGGGAAAGAAAAACTCCTTCATTGGTTTGCAAAACTTGGAGGCCAAGGAAATAGTGCAAAAATCATAAGTCTGTCATTTCAAATTTCTTATTAAGGTTGTTTTTCACATGGTTTAAAAGTTTTGAGTCACTACCAGTAAAGATAAGGTCATCAACATAAAGAACAAGGATTATGAGATGGATTCCTACTTTCTTGTTATAGACATTAGGATGAGAATGGCATCTAGAAAATATGGTATCAATAAGAAAGTTGTCCATTTTGGAATACCAAGATCGGGGAGCTTGCTTAAGACCATAAAGAGATATATTAAGGAGACAAAAAAGGATAGATTCATATGTACATAGCCAGGAGGTTGTTCCATGTAGATTTCTTCTTGCAAATACCCATGCAAGAAGTTGGGTTTAACATCCATTTGATGGACCTCCCATTTATGTGAGGAAGCAAGGGAAAGAACAAGGAGGATGGAATTCATTTTGGCTATAGGGGAAAAGGTTTCATTATAGTCAATTACTTCAACTTGGGAAAATCCTTTGGAAACTAATCGGGCCTTATGTATTTCAACACTTCCATCTGATGCATACTTAGTTATGTATATCCATTTATATCTGACAATTTTTCTTCCTTTCGGAAGAGGTATAAGATCCCCAGTATCATTTTCCATTAAAGAACGATACTCTTCATTCATTGTTGTATCCCAATATGGATGACCTAAAGCTTCTGCAAATGTATTTGGATCATGATTCTTTGAAACTTGACCCAAAAGAGAAGAGGTTCATTGGAACTATGAGCATGTCCAACATTGATATAAAGGATCACCGAAAAGATCACTAATTGATTCTCATGTTGAACGGACCTATCTAGGAAGCGATGGTGTTGGTGTTGGTTCAGGTTCAATGGAATCATCTAGAGGAAGGCAAGTAGATGTAGGTGGGATTTCATCATCACTATCATCATCTGAAGAATAAACCAAAATAGGAACAGAAGAAGGAACAAACGTCGAAGATGGCTCGTGGGCCAAAGAAGGCACAATCATCAAATTAGGCTTGCACGCCAAGATATTTTCATCAAATTTAACATCTCTTCTAACAATAATTTCATTACAATGTGCTTGAAGAAGTCAGTAACCTTTGACATCTACAGAATAACCAACAAATATACACTTCTCACTTTTAGGCTGTAATGCTTTCCTTTTCTCATCAAGAATGTGAGCCCATGTTATACTGCAAAATACACGAAAGTGACTTACATAAGGTTTAATTTTAGTTCATGCTTCTTCCGGTGTTATATTTTTAAGATCCTTTGTGGGAGTTTGATTTACCATGTAATTTTCATAGTTGATGGCTTCCACCCAATACTTTAGACGTAATCCCTTAGATTGGATCATACTTTCTTTTAATGTGTGGTTTTTTCTCTCAACAACACCATTTTTCTGTGGTGTATATGGAACAGTGTGTTGCATTTAGATGCCCTACGTAGTGCAGTAACTTGTAAAATTATTGTTCACATATTCGCCTCCATTATTTGTTCTTAACCTTTGAATTTGATATCCAAATTGCTTTTCTACAAGGGCCTTGTAGGCCAAAAACTTGTCAAAAACTTCGCTCTTAAGTTTTAAGAAGTAAACCCAAGTACATCTGGAAAAGTCATCAATGAAGGTTAAGAAATACTTGCATCCAGAAAAAGAAGGAGAATAAAGTGGACCACACAAGTCATTGAGAACATGCTTCAAAGGGCCTGAGGCGTGCCAAGAGGCACGTTTGTCAAAATTGTCCAGATGATGTTAGATGAGAACATAATTGGCACAAACACTATCTCTACATAAAACAAGAGGAAGACCAGTCACCATCTGTTTATTACATAGTTGTTACAATGAGGGATACTTTAGATGACCAAACCACTTATGCCAAAGTTTTCTCAAGTCATCGCTATAAGCAACAAAAACCGATGGAAAATATGATGACCCAAAGTTGACAAACTTGTACAACCTGGTAATATCATCAACAATTTCAGTTGCAAGAACATGTTGAGGATATTTGATATCCTTGATTACAACTTGGTGAGGCGAAAAATACGGTTATACCTTCACCTGAATGAGTGATTTGATATACTGATAGAAGGTTATAGGAAAGACTTGGAACACATAATACATCATGAAAATGGCCATTATCTACCTGAACTATTCTAGATCCTACAACACTAAGAGATCTATCATCACCAACAAATATTTTCTTGGTGTTACATTCATTTAGAGTAGATAATATGGTTTTCTCCTTATCCATATGATAAGATGCTTCAAATTCAATATGCCACTCATCAGAAGAGGAAGTAGAAGTTACATTCAAGGAGAAACTAGAAGCAGAAAGTGCATGTCCATGAGAAGAAGAAGTAGTAGTAAAATCAATATTGATGTTGTGATTCTTCATTATTTCTTTTAAAGTTGTCATCTTCTTGAAACATTTGGACTCATCATGACCGTCTTTCCCACAAAATTTGCAATGTCTGTTAGTCTCCTTATTTTAATATTCTGCTCCTTTGTCACCATTAGGATTTGAAGTTGTATGAGTGGGTTTGGGGCCCCTTTTTTTCTTGTTGTTGTGGCTAGGATGTTGCTTCTTGGGATTCTTGGGTTTAACTTTTTATTGGGATACTAAGGCTTTGTTGGAGGTACCTGCAGTGTTGATCACTTAAAGTTGTACAAGCTTATCTTACTCTCTGATCAAGGCATCACAAAAGGACTCAAAAGTGAGATTTTGATAAGCTTTCCCTATAGCCTCTCTCATGGTGTAAAAGGTTGATACAAACACATAATATGCACTATCTATCTTAGAAAGAATAATATATATGCAACGCTCTTCCTCGAGATTTATGTTACACTCTTCACATAAAATTTTAAGTATTTTAAACTTAGATAGATAGTATTCAATGAAAGAAAAATCATTTGGACTTAAAGTCAATATCTAATTGTCTAACTAGTGTGCTCGAATAATATTTTGTTTACCAAATACAAATTCAAGTTTTCCTCAAGCTTCATCGGGGTCATCAATTTCTTGAAGGTGGAACCTTAAATCAGGAGAGATGGACATTTTGATCAGTCCATGTGCTTAGTCATTCCTATTAGCCCATTTGACTTTGTTTTCATCATCAATGGTTTTTTTTCCTTTCCCAAGGTAATCTGGTACAAGCTTTTACTTCTAAATAAATCCTTCATATGGGATTTCCATTGGAAGTAGTTGGCGCTGGTAAGAAAAAAATCACTTGAAGAAGTCATATTAAATATGCAGATAATATGAATTTAAAAACTGAAATTGATGATCTTAATGGAAAGATCTTGAAAAATTAGACAGTTTGAAAAAAAACGAACTTCGGATGTGAAAGTTATCCCCTTTTAAAAAAAAAACATAAATGGTAACCAAAGAGCCACGTGGCAAGTAGAAGTTGGTCCACGTGGTGATGCCCCTCCAAATAACCTCACTTTTACAAATAAGTTGTTTTATGAAGTGACCCACTTTTACAATGAAGTTACTTTATAAAATAAAGTTGCATGCAAAATAAATAAATTTAAAATAAAATATTAAAGCTACTTATAGTGATTCACTTTTATACTTGAGATGAAATACACTTTACAATGGATGCATGAACTTTTTCAAAAAGAGTAACAAAAAAGAGACTTGAACTCAATACCTCTTACTTAATAAGACATTTTTTAACCAAGTGAGCTAGCAAAACATATTGTATTGTTTAGAAGGAGGATTGGGGGTGTTGTTATTGTGAAAGATGGTCTTGGAGTGTATTCTAAAAAACAACTATTTTCACAGAAGAAAAAAATTTCACTTCTCAATGACAACAAGGGTTAGATCTCGGCTAGCTTACCTGTAAAATGCATATTTTCTGATTTGTTTTTTTATTTTTCAAGATCGCACAGGGCGCAGAGAAAATAGCATACGCAGATCTAAAAGAGTAGGAACCCGAAAACAAAAAAATAAAAAACTGAAAGAAAACCAAAATAATAATCTGCAAAAATTTAAAATGACGTATTCGGGCTTTATTCCTCTGAATCTGACTGAAATGGTCATATCTTGGGCAAACAGAACTTTTCTAGTGAAACTAGAAGTGTTCCTAACTTAAACGAGCGCTCCAGACGTAATGGAAAGGTCCTCTCAGCCCAGAAATGTACAAAAAATGGTAGAAAATAGAGATGAGACAACTCGGCTTCACGATCTCGATCAACAACAAAAGTGAGTCTTCAAACAGGATTTGATATCATGTTCGACAACACAAGTATTCCAACAGATGAAAAACACCTTCGGTAACCACTCACACAACCAGATCAAAAATCAACACACCGATATTTTGACGTGGTAAAACCCCTACAAGGAAACATCCACAACCCCAGCCAACGTTGTCGTTTGGAACAATTTATTAATGCAAAAGAAAAAGATTACAGAGAGATTTTACAAGAGAGTTTCTCACAATCGATCATAGGAAAATGACCCTTCATTCTCTTTAAATAGAGATCATGGACCAATCGGGTGTTAAGTCACAGATTAATGTAGTCGTTAAGATTGAGGAGAATATGAATCGTCAGATCACTCTATGTTGGGAACATATCGTGACCGTCGAATTTCCTAACTACAAATGCATACTAAATAAATACACTAAGAAACACACTTTTACCTACTGACACATTAGACCAATTAGATCTTAACTAACTCCTAAGTGTCTAAATATCATAACAATGACATTATCTTATGAGTAAAAGATTTGAGCTGCGAACAAACCATTGTGGTTTGAAGTATCTGTTTAGACAACCAAGTTTAAATGTCAGACAAATTAGGTGGTTAGAATTCCTCGGTGAGTATGACTTTGACATAAAATATATCATAGGAAAAGAGAACAAGGTGGATGACACACTCAACAAGAGGGTGTATGAGATGCATGATATAGTCATTAGCATGTATAAATTGGATTTGTGCGATGAAATCTTAGAATTTTTGAAATCATATCAGTGTTATGTGGACATAAAGGCGATTTTACAACAAGGTATGTCACAACAGAATTTGGAAGGTTATGAGCTAAGAGAGGATGGAATCCTCATGTATAGATGTAGAGTCTATGTGTTGAATAATCAGGAGTTGAAAATTATGTTGTTGTTAGATATGCATAAGGTTGTTTATGTTTGACATCCAGGTTACCATAAGACAATTTTCATAGTCAAGAAGCAATACTTTTGGCCAGGTATGGAAAAGGATGTTGCGGATTTTATTGCTAGATGTTTAGGATGTCAAAAGGTCAAGGTTGAGTACAAACATCCAGTTGGTTTGCTACAACCTTTTCCCATTCCTGAGTGGAAGTGGAAAGTTGTGACCATGGATTTCATAACTTAGTTTTATAAGGCTGCTAAGAAACATGATTATATTATGGTGGTGGTGGACAAGCTTACTAAAGCTACCCATTTTATTCCAGTGAAATCAGTGCATAAGGAAGTTGACAATATCGATATTTACATGTGAGAAATTTCTATGCTACATAGTGTACCTAAGACCCATAGCACAAAGTTTTGGGTAATGGGCCCAATAGTGTTTGATGTAAATATGAATCATTATTGTTTTTTCATGGTTGATAAGAAGTAAATATGGATGAACTCCAAAGTGGTTCCCTTATGGTGAAAGCCCTCACGGGAAGACGCTTTGTGGATTAAGAGAACCCATGCTTAATTGTGGACTAATGAGATGAAGGAAAGTAAATTTGTTAGGTAAAATATCCTAGATGGATAGTTCTTGTCATTTCATTTCCAGTGGTATGTGGAACGTCACATAATTCCTCACGGTTAGAAAGTTATGGCCATGAGAAGTTGGAGACCCCAGGTTTGGGTAATGGACCCAATATTGTTTGATGGGTAACGGTATAAGTTATGATATATTTTCAGATAATAATATTATATATGGATAGTACATGTCATGCCATTTCCAGTGGTATGTATAACGTCACATAACTCCTCACGGTTTGAGAGTTATGGCCTTACGAAGTTGGAGGACCCTCATATGTCATCTAGAAGCCCCAAAAGGTCAAAGTAAT
>JZKD02S0139970.1:0-12948 GCA_000966675.3 Picea glauca | reverse complement strand
TATCCACTAAAGAAGTAGACAAAGGGTAAATTGGAAAGCACCCAAAATATAAAATAAAATGGTATAATATAGGGAACTAAAAAGATGGCATGTTAATGAACAAAGTATTTTAGTATTTGTTATTAACACAACCTTATATACTGGTAACGATTGACAATTTAAAGGAAAAAAGACTTCATTATTATAACTGAATTATAGTTCAATACCAATGTTGTGCATTCAAGTTACACCAGTTATTCAGGCTAAGAAATAACCATCTATTTGCATATGTATTCTTTGGAGAACTTCTAGCAATGTTACAACTAAAATCTATGGTAATAACAAGACCATTGTTTTTCAATAAATAATCTCCAAATGTCATACATATTTGGAAATAAATCATATAAACTATATATAGAAAAAAGCCATATTTCATATGTAAACTTGTCTTTGAAAAAACATCTGCATCTTTATTCATTTCCCTGTATATATGATGAAAATATACAACATTAAAATTTGATTTGTAAATAAAACTTGCAAAATAAAATTCCACAATTCATTATAATGAAAACTCACCACAAATATGAAAACTCTCTTTTGTGATATCCTCCTCTAGGATCCAAACCTATCCATAATTCCTCCTTACAAAAATGTGATGTCCTCCTCCTAGACCCAAACCTATCCGTAATGCCTCCCTACAAAAATGTGATGTCCTCCTCCTGGACCCAAAACCATCCATAATGCCTCCCTACAAAATGTGATGTCCTCCTCCTGGACCCATAAATCTTTAAATGCCTTCCTACAAAAGTAGGAAATCAATATGGATTTTCACTGATGAACTATTTTAAACACATGAACATTCTTATGACACCAAGGAAGATAAACCAAAATTACATAAAGACAATGATGCACAGGGGTAATTTTAAGGAAGGAAAATTAAATTAAAATGTAGAAACCTGGGCTAATCTTACTAGTCCTTAATATGAAAAATGTAAAATGTTTGACGATAGTTTTGTAAAAATATTCAAATTTCTAAGGATTTTATATAGTTTCTATAAAATTTTGGCGGTTTGTAAGGTAAAATAATTTTATTCTATGGAATTTGGGTGAATCTTTTTAAGAAAAAATGGAAATTGACAAAACAATTTTTGGGAAAAACCATGGAAAATTAGCCCATTTGCGAAATTTATCCCCTAAAATTATCTATGATGATGCAAAAGTGGAAAGAAATGATGAACTTTATACAAGATGACTATTAACATATGCAATTTGTACAACATTGGAAAAATGTCCAGTGACATGAAGAGACATAAAAAAGCATCGGAATACGTGATCTGTCAACATCAACACGTAGTTTGCAGACTTCAAAGTATAATGAGATATTATAAATGATGATTTAGTATGCTTAATAGGTTGAGATTACATGTCAGGTTTCTAGAGACTATATAATTGAAGTATCCACAATCTACCTGCTAAAGAAGAATTAATGACTAGTGATCCCTAGGCTATAAGTGGAGTATTGTGTGACCTTAGGTAATTTAATGGATGCATTTGAGATTAATTCCAAATAGACATTGTTGTACCTTGATGTAACTCTATACATGTAGTTTTTAAGTTTATAAAAATATTATTTTCTACACATTACTTTTGTTGTGATGATTGGTGCACTTATATAACTACTATTTTTTAAAGTTCATATGAAATTATCTCTTTTAGGAAATGAGAAATTTGTTAACTTGGTTTTAATAATTTTTCTTAACAATCTTAAGGGAATTGTTCATATTTGGATTAGTGTACATTGAAGTAATTTATATCTTGTACCAAAGGAACATTGTTGTGTTGTGTTGGGCATGTTCATACTTACTTTAGTACATTGTTGAACAAGGTTGTGTAACCTAGAAAATAATAGATGTATCGGAGTCGATAAAATATAAAGGTTAGATATGTTTATCATAAAAAACAACATATGGTAAGTCTTTTCCCATGAAATCAATGAAGCCATGTAGACCCAAATCCTACATGCATCTAGATAGGAAGCTTCCACTTTTTTCCAACATGGTATTAAAGCCTAGGTTGTTCTAATCTTAGGAGTCAACATGGTATCAAGCCATCATTGTTTCTAAAGGGGTTTTAATTGATGATATCTAAGGAGAATTTGTTTTAGTCCCAAAGGATATTGTGATTTAGATTCATTTTATTTTGTGACTATTTCTTGTGACCGTGTGGAGATTGAGAAGTGAAAGGGAACAAATTATTCCCTTGTCTGTTGTCAAGTTGGATGGAAATAACTAACCATCCGTTTGAATATTCTACATTTAGAATTTTTTTATGAAATGAGATTTCATATTTGTTGAGAATATAGAGGGAAATGAATTCATTCCTACTAGTTTAGATGAATTGATAAAGTTTGAGACACATGATGAAGATGCACAATATGTCATAAAATCTATGTTGGCCAATAACACTATTTCTCAAATCTAGAACTTAAATAGTTCGCATGTTATGTGGGCCACATTGTAGAAGTTGGATGAGACCTAGAACAAATTGAGAGTACTCTACTTACATAAATAGTTGTATACCTTGAAGCTTTGTGATGGTGAGAAAGTTGTTCATTATGTTACCCACATACATGATGTGCATGATCAACTAGTTGTTGTCGGTGATGCAAAAGATCCAAAAGATTTGGATCCCTTGACACTCAATAGGTTGATTTAAGTATTTCAACCTTTTATGACTGTTTTAAATTTCTTAGAGAAGACATTGATAATTTCACTTGATTAGCTTTGTGGTATCTTGCTTCAAGAATGAAAGTACATGAATAATTTCAGAAAAAAGGGTTTAATCAAGTGTTTACTATGGAGATATTTAAGGAGAAGGTCAAGATAATAAATTAAAATAGAAAAATTATATTGAAGGGAATTTGCAGAGTGTAGACAGATCTGAAAAAAGAACATTGTATTTTTACTATAAAAAAAAATTAAGACATTGTGAACAAGAAAACTACAAGTGCTATCATAAGCATAATTAAGAACTTATGTAGTGTCACAAAAATGAAAATGAAGTTAGATAAAAACATTGAAGACACATTCATTACTTCACTTGTGATAGAACTACCAAAGATGCTTAGTACATTGAATTTGATGCAACAAAACACATGATGAGTAACAATGATTGGTCTGGTAAATTTGAACATTTTGATTAAGAAATATCAAGTTTGGAGATGAAAAACTATGGAGATTGTTGGTGGAGGCGACGTACCTATGTTTTTACAAGAAGAGAAATGCACAACATTAGAGAATTGTTTTGAATACCAAGGCAGGGTTAAGAAGATATGTGTGTGAGAGAATCAATTTAATAAATTGAAATTTAAAATTGAATTTGAAAAAGGCACTTCCTTCATAAAGTACATTTTGAATGGATATGAAATCATAGCACAAGTTTATGACGAAGACGGCATGTAGCAACTAAATGCCAATATTAATATTAATTGTGCATTGGTAGCCACAATTGATTAAAAAAGATTTGAATTTATCTAGTTGAATTTAGCCACTAATTTGAATATGGTGTAGGGATAACACAAACATATAAGCGTGAAAAGCTCTATGAATCTTGTATTTTTGGCAAGTAAATGCACAAGTGTTTCCCTATTGGATTGGTGTGTAAAGTTAGTTCTCGAGTTATTATATACTAACCTTTGTGGCCAATGAGAAGACCATATACTGTAGGGAAGTTATATTTTATAGATTATTACACGATAAGGCATGGATTTACTTCTTAGAGAAAAATATGAAGCTTTTAAAACCTTCAAAGAGTGGAAAACTCTTATTGAAAAGTAGATGGTAAATTTTTTAATACGTTAAGATATGATACCAACGAAGAATACAAATCCAATGAGTTTCACTCAATTTGTAGAGGAATTTTTAGATAATCAATAAAATTTTGACCAAATTTGTCTAGAACATCACAATAGAGGAAAAATGGAGTGAGTTCAAGCCTATTGTCAATCATGGCATGTTTGGAAGATTTTGTTACATGCATGTTTTGAATTTAAAGGAGCAATGCAATAAAAATTAAAAATTATTAGATAGAGGGCAAAAGCATAATATTTTACTTGATTATGAGGAAAAATTAAAGTCATGTAAATTGTGGGAATTGGAGGATAAGAAAATTGTGAGAAATTAGAGTGTTGTATTTCATAAAGTAGGCACATTATAACTTGTGAAGTTTGTTGATGTATAAGACATCGTTGTTTTTGATATTATTGAAAATATTTAATTGTCTGATTTTGAATAAGAAACTAGAGGATCTAATATATTTCATAGGGCACCAAAGTGGTTGTTGAAGACACTTGAAGACTCAAGAGTTTGATATAGACCCAAAATTTTAATGAAGTGAAAACTAAAAAGTGGATATAGTTATAAAGTGCATAGAAGAGTAAAGCAGAGCTTAGGAACAACGATCTTTTAAAGTCACCTTTAGTAAATAATGAAACAATGGCTAAAAATATTAGATCAAATGACCCACTTTTGTATATCCAAAAATGACCCACATTTTTTAAGTACAAACATGAATAAATTTCCAAAAATTGTATATCCATTAAGTAAAAAAATGATTAAGTAATCCTTTGATAAAGTTATCATAAAAAAGAAAAAAAACCAGAACTTACAAATGAAACATATATGATCTATGAATTATTGTATATGGCCACATCCTCCATCACTCTCTCCTCCGGCCACGTTCTCCTCCATCGCTCTCTCCTCCAAAATGGCCTATAACACATTTGAAATGCATATTAAAGAGACATAATTATAAGTACTTATCTTAAGAAAAACTAATAATTACAATTAAATTATGATGCATCTAATCATAGTTACAAACTTTCAACCATGATTGATACCTATGAATCACAAATCGGAACATCTCCCAAGATAGAAGAAGGTTGCTTCATACCAAAGGTCCCCCCCTAGTTCCCCTATATATATGTAACATTTTAAAATAATTAAACAAATACAAATTAAATGATTGACACTTGAAATCATAGTTTTAAACTTTCAACCATGATTGATACCTGTGAATCGCCAACCGAAACATCTTCCAAGATGGAAGAAGGTTGCATCATACCAAAGGTCCCGTCTTGGTTCCCCTATAATACATGTGTGTGTGTGTGTGTGTGTAAGTACATATATATAACATTTTTAAATAATTAAACAAATACAAATTAAATGATTGACACTTGAAATTTTAGTTTTAAACTTTGAAACATGCAATACCTGTGAGTTGTGAACCTATGGAAAATATCCCAATGTAAATGATGTTTCATTTAACATTCTAATGAATTGCAATTAATGATCATAAACATTTTTTGTTAGTTCAAAAATTGCGATGATGTACATCTAATAAAACAATTATCATCAAATGCATGAAACATTTACCAATTGTAACACATATCGATCCAATGCCCACTTCCTCATGCCAAATTAAGTCTTGCCAACCATTGCGACAAAACGTTGCATAAGCTCGTAACTCTTCGAGGCTCATGAGATCTATCTCATCATATGTCTTATATACAAAACTATCAAAGGCATTGGATCATGCTCTCTATCGGTCCAAATCGAAATCAATGCCAAATAAAGATGAATTTAAATTCATGTCTATTGTCTCCCTCGCATTTTGACCAACTTGTGAAGTGGCATCCATCTCTGAACATAGAGAAACCACCCTTGTTGGATGAGATACCAAGGGTGGTGGAGGTCTAGGCAACATTGGATCTCAAAATGCACCTTTTCAATTATGTGTTCTACCTTTACCAACACCATAATATTTGGATGGTAGGTCGGTATAATCTGGGCGTATATTCTCAAAAACCTCCGTATAAATGATTCTGGAAAAATAATATGGCACCTCATGATTCCATGGAAGTCTACGATATGCTTCCAAGAATTGATTATAAGTATGGCCTACAATGTGAGGGTGCTTGAAATATTTCAGCTTCAACATTTGTCTCTTTGGTCCTTAAAATTGAACATTGATTTTTTCTTCTCTTTTGACACCCTTTTCTCTATTTCGGGCCATTTATCAGGGCCCATCACCTATTTCCTGCATCTCCTCATCAAATAAACAAAACCATTGGTTGTTGGCCCAAGTTTATTATACACATCAATGAATTTCTCTAAAGAATGCAAAATGATCTCCAAGATTTTTTTTCTCTCTACATGGAGATCCATTTGCTCAAGATCATGTTTCAACTTTGCATGGTGGCTTGTGCAACATTGAATAGTCATTTTTTCAACCTCTCTTTCCCAACAAAGCTCCACACCAATTTATGAGGGATAGGTGGTGATAGGGGTGTAATATTCATTTTGTTGAAAATACTCCCCTTATTCACCTTCACTATTATAGACTTAATTTCCACTGTATAGGCCAGAGAGGAAGTCATCATAGGATTAAATCTAGAGTACATATTTTGCCTAGGGTTTGACCCCTTCTGGATCCCTTTTTACCCCTTTTTAGGAATCCTCGTGGGACACCTAGCATACAACCAACAAGGCCCCCTTTCTTGACACTAGTGGCTCAAGTCGTGAGGTGTTGGCGTGTAATTGATCAGACTAGGGTCCTTCTCAGGTTACCAACAAAAGGTATCGTGTAGTCTAGAGCGTCGACATTTTCATCTCCTCTAAAGAGAAGAAGTCTCACCTGAAGCGCAACCAAAGCAGAAGGATAGGGAAGGGAAAGGAGAATACTTGGGTGGGTTCCTAGAACCTTCAAGATTCACCATGATCTTGCACAAGAGAGACCAAATACATAACAGATCTGAAATCATTCATACAATAACTAAAGATACTTAAGTTTCGAAAAGCATTCATACATAGAGACATCATATTGAGTTGATCAAGCATAAAGAAGTACTGTAAAGATACAATGCATAAGCATAAACACAGTATGACACATTATATTTCAAAAATTTGGGTCCTTCTTCATCTATTATCTTCAGAACTTATCGAATACAATCTCAAAGATACATATTGGTACTTTGTTACATACTTCTGACTCCAGACTCATGTCGCAGAGCTCTATCTACCCATAACTGTATATAGATTACATTTACAGAACTGTTTCTCAACTAAACCCAACAACAACAATAAAAATCACCATATCAACACTAGCCAACCCAACCATTTTACAATAGTATTCATCATATATATAGGCTGAGGGGGATATTCCATCTTTGGGCTCACATGATTTCTTGTTTTGTTGTAACTGCTTTTGGCTTGTTGGTGTTGCATTGTCCCTTTTAGCAACTAATTTCTGCTTATTTTCCTTGCTTCACTGTCTAGCTTCTTCTGTAGCTTGCGCAACTCATGTTAAACCAAAACTGGGACTATAGTCCTTCTTGCACAACTTCAAATCCAAAAACGAAGGGCCCAAAAGGCCCCGACCACAAGCCTTGACTCGCCCTCGAGTCAAGTATTTGTCTCTTTCATAGCTTCTAGGAGTAATTGTTTCTTTCCCTTGTCCTCCTTCTATGCTTTAATTTCCTCTTCTGCTTACGCTTTCTCTTTCTCCGCCTCTTCAAATGAAGGGCCCAACTCTAGGACCAACTCTAAGGCCCACTTTCTGACTTCCTGAAAACTCTCAATTTTATCATGCCACTTCCTGGCAAGGAGTGAGGCCTTGACTACAAACTGTTGGGTCGCATCTGTGATACATCTTTTGGGCTTGGATGTGACCAGAGAGTTCCATTCATAGTTTGTTGTAGCATATACTTGATGCATTTGCATGTATACTGTCTGAATGACAGGTCAAAATTTACATATCTCCTTCTTGGCTATGGATTGTGCCTCGAACAGAGCATTCAACTCATTATCCACTTGTTGTATTTGGTTGAATTTCTCTTGTTGCTTGAGCGGATCCATAGTGACCACAACTTCCTCATTCAACAACTGTATTCTTGCACGCACATCCTCTAGAGTTTGGTTGTGCCTAGAGATGATGCCCATCCATTCACTAACTTCTCATAATATCTTTGTGCACTCAGTTGTGCACTTGTGTAGTGTTTCTCGAGCATTGTTGCCTTCCAGCACTACCTTCTCCATCTGTTCTTGCAAATTCTGAGGCTATTTCTCTGCTTCTTTCTGAATCTGTCACAACTACACTTCCATATGCTCTGCACAAATGGCCAACTGTGACCATGCTCCTTGAAGTAATTCGATATGATTCTCAGGCTCTCCTGCATCAATGGATTCTGGCAGTTGAGTTGTGACCTTCCTTATTTCCAGCCAGGATTCAACAAGCCTCTCCTGGACTCTTTCCAGTCTCTGCTCCGCCTGAATCTTGGTGAATTCTTCCTTTGTCTTGCGCGCTTGAGAAATGAGTGTTTCCTCCCTTGCGAAATCTACATTCCTTTCAGCATGCTAGAGCCTCTTCTCCAATTGATCAGTTCAGGCCCTGATCATTCCAACTAGTTGCATTTTTGGCCACTGTGCAAGTTCAGTGGAAGAAGGGGTGGCACAAGTTCAACGGAAGAAGGGGTGGCATACCTGGGTGCTCGGACCTGCAGTGGAAGTCCACTGGCCATTGAGTGCTTTGAGGGAGTCTCCACCTCCTCTTCCCCTGTACATGGTACCGGCGCAAGCCTCAACCTCAACGCTGCTGGAAGGAATGTTAAAACATTCGTTCTGGCCAAGCAGAGTTGCAACAACTTTGCGAACTACTGAGGGTTTTGAAAGACTATCTCCATCTATTCATGCACTGACGTTGTGATTTTCCCTGAAGTCGTCTTAGGTTCCTTCTGGTCCTATGGTATATCCACTTCTTTGTGGACCTAAACTTCCTGGGTTGCACTTCCCATAGCAGCCTCAACCTTTGTCGTTGAGGCAGTGTGATAGGGATTTCAGACGTGTGGCTTCTCTATTGTTTGCATCTTCGTCGAAGACATAGTGTTCTTAATCGGTACAAAGGGTATGATTTGTTGGTCCTGGGATTCATGGTTTGGGATAGTCAGTTGTAGCCTCTTCTTAGGTACTTCTAGGTTTGGACCAGCGAGTTTTGGTCTCTGCTCGATTATCTTTGGGTTTGGACCAGGGATTTCTGGCCTCTATTCGGGTATTTATGGGGTTCAAGATGCATGGGTTCTGGATCACTGGTTTGGGATGGAATTTCGGTTTCTGGAGGTGGTGATTGGGGTTATGGTGGTGATGGAGGTTTCTCAGTGATGATGGTGGACAGAGTGGTGTCAGGCTCAGGGTTGTTCTAGATATGTATAATATAGGTTTCTCGAGCCACCGAGCGAGTGTAGGGGACGGTGGATGAAATGGGTTGGCGGTTCATAAATGTACTTGGGGAGATCCCCGTCCTAAGTTTCTTAGCCACTAACTCTGTGATGAATGTAGTGCTAAGTATTTCATTGACATCCTTACCTATCAACATAGCTTACTCTGATAGTTGCAGGAACACTGACAATGTTCTCTTCTTGCGCTCTAGTGGCTATGTCTCCTCCTCCTTGTCAAATTCCATCTGTGCCGGAGATTATTTCTTTTGTACCTTCGGGCCTGAGCTCAGTCCCATCCCTTTCCTGACCTTTATTCTTTAGTAGCTCGACGAGTAGAACATAATGCATCCCTGACTTGCGCGGGTTGTGTTTGACTCCAGGCCATGACATAACCTCCTTGTCGGAGGCCTCTTCATACAAATAGAATGGCAACATGCACAAATGGAAGTCTTCCCTATTGGCATACCTCAGACACACAAATGTATGGTGGCGGTTCATGCTAAATGCTATGTTTCGTGTATTGTAGTTGAGAAGCTCCTGCGGAATGTGCAGCCTCTTTGTTGTGTTGATCAATCAGTTGTACCACTTGGAGAATTTCTTATTGTTGAAGGAGATGTTCTCTGAGTCTGCCCTTGAATGCCATGGCTCAATTTTTTTTTCCAAACACCCCTTATCTTTTGGTGCCAACGGTCTTCCATCAGGTGGCGTCCACTTGAGAATTGCGAACGCAAGCAACAAGTATCTGTAGGTGAAAGTACCACCTTTCTCTTTGGCTTCCTTGCAGGCCATGAGGAGTTCCTCCAATAGGTAGCTGCACCAGTTGAAGACAGCGCCATTGGCACAAAAATATGCCACTGATAAAGCATCCAATGTGCATTCTCCCTTGTAGTAGGACCTCATGACTTTGCTAGCAATTATGTAGAAACCGATCCTGACCGTCTTGGGTAGTATGGGGTCGATCTTGGTTGTGCACCCCCCCTCTGTGGATGGAACCTTCATATAGACTAGGATCCCCCTTCTTCTTTCCATGCTTGCTGGGACCCTGGAAACCTTTGGACACATCCTCACCCTCAAGGGATAGTCCAGTAAGTTGGTGGATGTCCTCTGCATGGATTGGATATCTCCTATCCAACCACATACTTCTATGATGCACCATGTTGATAAAAATATTGGTACACCTCACAAATTCCCCAGTGGTGCCGAAAAATGGTAAGTCCCTGAGGTTCATGATGGTAGAGTTGAACAAATTAATAAACTTTGGATTTAGCACAATTTATATGCCTCCCAACTCATCTGGAGTGACACTCCAGAAAACATCTATGTTCATATGAGGGAACAAGACCGGGTCTCTCAAGTCGAGTTTGAGGAGCTTGACCTGCTCAACCTTCCCTTTGAGATCGCCCACGGCCTCGACCCAGGGGTCATAGGGCTCATCTGGTACTTCATCCTTTGAAACGACACTTCGACTCCCTGTAGCTCTCGACATGGTCAGTCTGGACTATCAGTGAATTGGACAGGCGAAATTAAGGGTTGAGGGCTTACACTGGATTTCTCACTCTTCAAAATTCGTAAATCTCTAAGTTCTTCCTGGGAAAAAATGGGTCCTACACTGAGTTTTCAGACCCTTATACCCGAGATGAGCTGGCAAGTTCTATAATAACTTCTATTCATCATTACCCTATATATGCAACTTGGATCTGAGTTGTCCGACGAGACTAGTTAACGGGGTAAATCTCTTGGGTGATCTCAACATTTATTGGGAAAGTTGGTCAGGGACGTGGCCAATTTCAGACCTTACCATTTAACAGATGAGAATCCTGGTGTGAATAGTGATGGCATCTTTGCATATCACGGCTTTATGGATTAACCAAATTTAGACGGGGTACTGTAGTAGTAATAAAGGTTGTGACTGGACTAGGTTCGTGTGGAACATGGAGTCATATTGTGTCCAGAATCCCTCTCCCTCTAACCACAAATGGGTCCCTGCCATATTAATCATTTTCATTAATAGGTTCTTGATGCTTCTGATCCTATGCTACTGAGTAAGAAGTTCTACATCAAAACAACACTTAAACAGAAAAATGAAATACATGTCACGGTGCGACGATGCACTCTTCAACTTTATTAACTGAATTCACAACAATTTGCAAGAAAATTCAAATCTAACTACTATATATCCTCCTTCAAACTAGAAAAGTAGTCCTTTAGCTCAGTTCTGAGATAGATAGGGTTTCAGGTGAGTGCCATTCACCCATCCTCGCCACAACATACCATCCAGTTGCGCAAGTCTGACTGCTCCAGACGGTCGGATCTCTGCAACTATAAATGGTCCCGACCAATGCATGTGCAACTTTCTTGGATGTTTCTGGTATCTATTGTCATAAAGTAGGACCTTATCTCATTGCAAAAATACTTTGGTATTAATGTGTTTGTCATGCTAATATTTATGCCTTGCTTTCTCAACTGACTGATGGAAGTCTGCTAAAAACCTGGTCTCTTCAATTTCTTGTAAGTCCATGAGCCTCTGCGCAACTAATTCATCCACTGACATGTGTGTAATATATGAAATATACAAACTTGGAGTAATGAATTATGCAGGTACCACATCCTCTTTCCCATAAAATAGCTAAAATGGAGTGTACTTGTGGAGTTTCTTTATGGTTGTCTTGTAAGACCATAACACTGTTGGAACTCTGTCATCCCAATATTCTCTATTTGGGAAACAAACCTGTTGGCAATTTTAGTTATCAGAAAGCAAATCAGTGTATACTTGTCATTGATGGCAAGAACGTGTGGTCGCAGTGATGAAAACAACATTGAATAACAACGCAGTAATAATCGAGAGGAGAAGAGTCAGTGACCGTAGGATCTTATTCAAATTTCCCAAAAGAATATTAGCCGTCAGATCTGTAGAAGTTGCAAGGGAGATAAGCCATCGGAAGATAAGCCATCGGAGGTTCGGGGATCGGGACTTCATAATGCAAAGAACAATGACAACGAAAACCCCGAAATCGCGATATGCGATTTCGCGATTTGATCGCAGCCGTTAATTTAANGTCGCAGTGATGAAAACAACATTGAATAACAACGCAGTAATAATCGAGAGGAGAAGAGTCAGTGACCGTAGGATCTTATTCAAATTTCCCAAAAGAATATTAGCCGTCAGATCTGCAGAGGTTGCAAGGGAGATAAGCCATCGGAGGTTCGGGGATCGGGACTTCATAATGCAAAGAACAATGACAACGAAAACCCCGAAATCGCGATATGCGATTTCGCGATTTGATCGCAGTCGTTAATTTAAGAAGTAATATGGACCGTCTATTCGTCTAGATACATGGCAGCCAGGAGGCTTCATCGGGGATTCGGGGATCGGGATTTCATAATGCAAAGAACACAATGCAACGAAAACCCCGATTTCGCGATATGTGAAATCCCGACTGAATCTAAACCGTCAGATCAACATGAGATCTAGACCGTTGATCCAACTCACGTCGGTAGACCACGTCACCCAGGGACACGTGGCGTAATCAGAGGATGACAGGTGTCAGGTAGATCTAACACTTTAGTCTCATGCAATTCACGAATTAGAGTGACATGTGGCAGGACCTAACACGTGTCGAACCATGAGTGACGTCAGCAGAGGACAGGTGGCATCGGAGTTTCGGGGATCGGGATATGATATGTCAAGAACACAATGCATC
>JZKD02S0139937.1:0-10007 GCA_000966675.3 Picea glauca | reverse complement strand
TTAAAAAAAATACACTAAAATTGTTATAATAGATATAATAATATATATTGGATTGTTATAATAGATATAATAATATATATTTTATCAAATTGTTTTAAATTTGATATTATATTTGCTTTAATTTTGTAAATAAAAGTAAATTAATTTTTTTTTAAGTAAAAAAGAACAGAGCCTCTTGTTTTAACTTTTCAAGAAAATGTTAAACCAGAAACATCATGTCTGCCAATTATCTCATCGTGTAAGTGGAAACCAAGACAACTGGTTATCTATGCAGTATGTAAGGAAGATAAACTAACTTCCATTTGTCTAGCCCGAAGGAAACCAAGACAACTGATATCCATTGGTCCGAAAAAAAGCTTTGAGTCTTAGAGTTACAAAATAATGGCATTTAGCCATGACTAGCCTGAGGAAAACAGAGAAAAAGACTGAAATTATTAACTGTGACATTTTACCTGGTGGCCTCCCCTTCATCCATGTCTCCCTCGCCATCCTCGTCATCTGCCTTGGATATCAGCATGAAGGCTTGAGCACACGTCGGGCAATGATGTCCTTGCTGTGTATTGGAGTAGGCCTCATAAAGCAGGTCTACTCGTTGGATTACTAGACTAGTGCAGTGGATTAGGTCCTCCACCAAGCCCCATAGTTCAAATATTAACTTTAGATGGTATAGGTGGAGGAGTGTCCAGTGGCCACCCCCTTCCTATTGCATGAAAAATAGAGGACGTGGCATAGGAGAAGTGCCACCCTCCCTATCCAGACTAGCCCCTAACGCCTCGCCTTCCATACCAATTGTCTCGACCTCGGCTGCATCTTTTCATTCCAGGTCTTCTACTTGAGGGATCTCTACTACTCCTGCGGTTGGTTCTTCATCCATCTCTGCCATGATTTCCTCTATGATGTAGTAGGGTGGGAAATCGTCCAAATGGGATTTTCCTGTGTTGGGGTTGTGATGTCCCTTGAAGGCCCGTTGGGTGGTTTCCCTGGGAAAACAAGTCGGCGGGTTCCATTTGTTTGGGACTGTGAAGAGCAGGTGTACTGGGGGGACTTGAATGGGTTCGTCTGGGATAACTTATTCAATATAGGCCATGGGAGGCAGTTTAGGTCTACTAGATTTTCGGACAAGCTGCATCCTTCCATGGACAATGCCCACTGGAATTTTTGTTCTCTCTTTCTACGCGTAACCAAAGCATACTAGACAGGCCCCCTATGGGGCTTGCCTCGTTCCCTTGGAATTTGGAGGTGCCAAGAAGTGGCTCTGGCGGAAATTAGACAATTATAGTTGCACTAGAGCTCAAGGATGCTCCAATGTTGTGGCTTCAACTCCAAATGATCTCCTTCCTCTCCAAAATCGAGTAAATTCATGAGGAGTAGAGTGACTAGACTCACCATTAAGGCCATCCACTGAGTGCTCTATGATTCCATTCCCATCACACGTGCGAGAAGTCTTGGCTCATAGGCATGGTTGAACCAACTTGCCCCCATCCTTAATGGTGAGAGGATGGGGGTCGATGGCCTATATTTAAGGCCCGACAAAAAGTTGTACCACGCGGCCCATTTGTGCGAGGTGGAACCCCATCCAGGGTAAGAAAAAGTTTATTTAAAAAAAAAAAAATGTAAACAAATTCTACATAACTTTTATTTTTTTTAATTTGATTTTACTTATTTATAAGGTAAATGATTATTTTCCACTCAGGTCTCTAAATAGTGGATCAATGTTGGAACRTAATAAGAAAACTGGTTTCTTGTGTCTCTTTAACAAAGGAATGTTTAATTTCAAGAGACTCAATCCACTTGGAATACTTAAAAGGCAAAGAAAGACGCTCTACTGAATTGAGCCATAATGCATTGACATTTGACATTTCCTTCCTAATGAAAAGGCATAGATGAAGGATAATTTATGGGTGCTTTTGAAACTTGACTCTAACTTTTAGACGTTCAATTAGCAAAGGGTCCCTTACCCCTTTAAAGGCTCCAATTCCAATGAAATGGAATGCATTGTCTTGGCCTCTTTAGAATGCCATACTAGATCACATTGGAATACAATATCTTCACCTTTAAGTTGAAAAGCATTGTCTTGGAAGCCACTAAGAGAATTGGCCTTCAATCGTCTCTTCAATGGGATCAAAATGCTAGTGCATTCTAGCTCAATCCAATTGAGGTTGTTTTTTTTAAAAGATAGTATGTAACGGACCTCCTCGTTACGACAACCATTCTAGTAACAGGTGCAAATTTTTTTTGATAAGGTGGGTGCGCGCGTGTAGAAGTAACAACACACTTAATTGTACAATGCCACTCGACAACCAACAAGATGCAACCACGAAGTTCAATACAAGAAGACTGAAAGCACCCAACGAGCAACTGCCAATATACGACCATAGGCACAGGGCGCACAACACAAACAATAAGACATTCTGGGGTGCATAGTAAGAACACAGAGGGAAGAATCCATGGTGTTAGGCTTACTAATTCTGCACAGAAAAGCAGGGCATTTAGTCTTATGTCTTCTCGAAACAAGATTAGACAGGCTCCTGGCTGACTGCTCAGGCAGAAACTAGTAACCCAACCTAGAACAAGACGCAAGCAAGGAAAACACAACAAGATGAGCCCAACATATCACAGGGACAATAAGGAACAAACGCCCCTAGACATAAGACGTACAACTAGCAGCTGTAAGCAGAAAATGACCCTAGGTGTTACGTACAGTACGGTCACAGATGGAAGAATCCAACAGTAGAGTTTACTATTTCTGCACAGAAAAGCAGGGCTTTTAGTCTTATGTCTTCTCGAAAGACGATTAGACAGGCTCCTGGCCGACTGCTCAAGCATAAACTAGTAATCTCTGTCAGGTGTGTCGCAAGAGTGGAAACCCTGCCTTTAAAGGGCTCGAGACTCTTGATACAGCACTGGATTCCTTACACAAAAAAAAATCACTCACACAGACATAGATACTAAGGCTACCTAGGGGTGACTATATCCCGCCCGACAACTGACCAAGCAACCAACTGAATACTATCAAGTGCAACAATCAAGAAGGATGACTACGTCCTTTACGGATGGCCCCTGACAAGAAGGACTCCGACAACGAACACCCAAGTTCAACATTGTCTAAATGAACAACCACCCTAATTGACTAACTCGGAGTAATTTATTGTACGTAAGTCAAGTTATTGCACCATATATATATTATTAACAACAATAAAAATTTTAATAACCTTGTCATGGAATATCAACCATCCTTCATTTATATCCCCTATCCGGACCAAGATTCTACATTTACAAATCCTCTTATAGGCTACACCCACCAAAATGATAATGACCTTCCAAGATAGAAACAATCAATTAACATGAGGAGCTCATAATGCGATGTCATCAATGATCTTAACGTTCAGTAATAATGCATTAAAATAACATCATAATTATAGGTAATCATCAATTGAAATTAACAAATACATCATAACTAAAGGTGGCAATCTGTAAAATAATAACATCTAGAATGATAATGATTAAAATGGGCCATAATTGGAATGACAAACTATCAGTATTACAAATGACGATAACTAAAGCTAGCACTTAATTAAGGATGTCAATATATAGAATTGCATCACAARTATAGGTGACATCAATTCAGACACAACGTTTTACATCAGAAATAAGAATGGCAACTCTATCATAATATAATAAAATTTAAATGACAATAACTAAAAAGGGCCATAATTGAATGACCACTATCAGTATTATGAACGACAATATTAAAGATAGCAATTAATTAAGGAGGCCGACATAAGGAGTGACATCGTAGTTATAGGTGACATTAAATTGGAAATAATGGTTTACATCAGAATTAAAAATGGTAAGCTATAATGGCAACTTTAACCTAATTTACAACAATTAAATTTTTGATAGTCATTAGAACATTCTGTGATTAGCTCCAGCATTATTTATAGACGGAGACTGGCATTCTATAAGTGCCACCTTTAAATTTCATTATAACATGTATTAATTAATATTACTTACCACCTTTTATAAATAATTACAACATTTACTTATGGAATGAACTCGCATTCCATCATGGCCCCATTAAATTGCATTATAGCCCTAATATTTAATTTTAAATGCCACATTCTACAGTCAATTACAACATTTTAATAGAGCATGAGAACCGGCATTCGGTAATGACCATGTTAATCTGCCTTATAGCATTAATAGTATATACAACAATTTTGAATCGACTACAACATTTTAAATTCAAAATGAGAATGGGAATTATAGCAACCCACTTTTTGGCAACCCAAACGCAACTGTACCACACCCAACATAACAGTAAACAAACAC
The DNA here is from genome assembly GCA_000966675.3 of Picea glauca. Classification (NCBI taxonomy): domain Eukaryota; kingdom Viridiplantae; phylum Streptophyta; class Pinopsida; order Pinales; family Pinaceae; genus Picea; species Picea glauca. Next base: position 5,675 of record JZKD02S0139937.1, on the reverse strand, counting down.
ACCCCATAACAGTGGAAAACGCCCATTACAACAGATGCCAAACAGTGGTAAAAAAAATGCCAATAATACAGTAGGCAAAGGCACCCCATACTCAGTGGCAAAAATGCCAATATACTGATGCCAAGACAATGGTAAAAAAACACCAATAATACAGTATGAAAAGGCGCCCCTTAACCGTGGTAAAAACACCAATATACGGATGCCAAAATAGTGGTAAAAACGCCAATAATATAGTATGCAAAGGCGCCCCATAATCAATGGAAAAAACGCCAATATACTGATGCCAAAACAGTGGTAAAAATGCCAATAATACAGTATGCAAAGGCGCCCCATAATCAGTGGTAAAAACACCAATAAACGGATGCCAAACAGTGGTAAAAAAATGCCAATAATACAGTATGCAAAGGCACCCCATAATCAGTGGCAAAAACGCCAATATGCTGATGCCAAATAGTGGTAAAAAAACGCCAATAATACAGTATGCAAAGGCGCCCCATACTCAGTGGAAAAAACGCCAATATAGTGATGCCAAACAGTGGTAAAAAAACGCCAATAGTACAGTATGCAAAGGCATAAGATGACAGTGGTAGAACACCTAATCTACAGTTGCCAAAAACGCCCAGGAGCAGTAACAACGTCCACTGTAAGATCAACGACCAATGCAAGAAATTCTCACAGTGTGTAATAAAAACCCACCAACACAAGAATTGCCCACGGTAAAAACTGAAAATGCCCCACACAAGAATGCTCATTAGGAAGGAGAACGAAAACCCTTCGAGCCACATACCAGAATACAATAATATCAATTTCGGCAAATTCCAGCAGGCAAGTGATAACATTATAGACAATGTTCAGATGCAAATGATTGTAACGACATCAATTCCAGCCATTTCCAGGAGATAAGTGATAACAATACAAACAATATCTATAATGCAAATGGTAGTAATTACAGACAATTTCTAGAATACTATAATATTAATATCAGAAATTTTCAGAACATCATGATAAACCACTCCTTCTACCATACAGATGAAAAGCATACTTGTGCCTTGTCGCCCCTCCCTTCGGATTGACGTCCCGTGCTTCGTGCCACATCCCGTTCTCCATACTCCTCTCGCTCACTGACCATAGAGGACTCACCGGTACCTCCCAGCCAAATGCTAGGGTTACTCTGCTTCCCCCTTAGCCCCCCGAGCCGCAAAGGGGCCACACAAGAACCAGAGATAGACTAGCTTCTCAGCTCGCCTCCACGACTGAGCTACTACTCCAACACAACTGAGATAAACCCAACTCCTCACAAGCAATCCGTCAAGCCACAATTTGGCAGCATAACTTTACGCTAACCTTTCCTCCCCTCTTCCTTCTTTTCCCCTTATTTTATAGAAAAATTGAGACCCACCTACTTTCCTAAATCATTATTAAATTAATTTTTAATGACAAACCTCTAAACATTCTCTGTCATCCAAGTGTCACTCATCGCCATGGTTCTCCAAAAATTAATTTCTTTTTAATAATTAAAGACTCAATTCCCTCACCCCCCAAAAATCGCTCCTTAAATTACTCCTACGGTTCCTAGATCCCCTCTCAAGCTTTTAATAACTTTCCTAAAATGAAGTTGCTGATTTTTTGTAACTCCTAAATGCTGATTCCTTTTCGCTTTTTACCCTATGTCTCCTACTTTCCATTATTAAGTTTCCTTTATTACAAGTTTCCTCATTTCTAATTTTTTATTCCTCTCTTTTANACTCATTGGATTACTAGACTAGTGCGGTGGATTAGGTCCTCCACCAAGCCCCATAGTTCAAATATTAACTTCAGATGGTCCGGGTGGAGGAGTGGCCAGTGGCCACCCCCTTCCTCTTGCATGAAAAATAGAGGACATGGCATAGGAGAGGTGCCACCCTCCCTATACAGACTAGCCCCTAACGCCTCGCCTTCCATACCAATTGTCTCGACTTCGGCTGCATCGTTTCATTCCAGTTCTTCTACTTGAGGGATGTCTACTACTCCTGCGGTCGATTCTGCATCCATCTCTACCAGAATTTCTTCTATGATGTAGTAGGGGGGGAAATCATCCAATTGGGATTTTCCTATGTTGGGGTTGTGATTTCCCTTGAAGACCCGCTGGGTGGTTTCCCTGGGAAAACAAGTCGACGGGTTCCAGTTGTTTGGGACTGTGAAGAGCAGGTGTACTGGCGAGACTTGAATGGGTTCGTCTGGGATAATTTATTCAATATAGGCCATGGGAGGCAGTTTAGGTCTAGTAGGTTTTCGGACAATCTGCGTCCTTCCATGAACAATGCCCACTCGAATTTTTGTTGTCTCTTTCTGCACGTAACCGAAGCATACCAGGCAGTCCCCCTATGGGGCTTTCCTTGTTCCCTTGGAATTTGGAGGTGCCAAGAAGTGGCTCTGGCGACAATTAGACAATTACAGTCGCACTAGAGCTCAAGGATGCTCCAATTTTGTGGCTTCAACTCCAAATGATCTCCTTCCTCTCCAAAATCGAGTAAATTCATGAGGACTAAAGTGTCTAGACTCACCATTAAGGCCATCCACTGAGTGCTCTATGATTCCATTCCCATCACACGTGCGAGAAGTCTTGGATCATAGTCATGCTTGAACCAACTTGCCCCCATCCTTAATGGTGAGAGGATGGGGGTCGATGGCCTATATTTAAGGCCCGACGAAGATATGTACCACGTGGCCCCTCTGTGCGAGGTGGAACCCCATCCATGGTAAGAAAAAGTTTATTTAAAAAAAAAAAAAAATGTAAACAAATTCTACATAACTTTTATTTTTTTTAATTTGATTTTACTTATTTATAAGGTAAATGATTATTTTCCACTCAGGTCTCTCAATAGTGGATCAATGTTGGAACGTAATAAGAAAATTGGTTTCTTGTGTCTCTTTAACAAAGGAATGTTTAATTTCAAGAGACTCAATCCACTTGGAATACTTAAAAGGAAAAGAAAGACTCTCAACTGAATTGAGCCATAATGCATTGACATTTGACATTTCCTTCCTAATGAAAAGGCATAGATAAAGGATAATTTATGGGTGCTTTTGAAACTTGACTCTACCTTTTAGAGGTTCAATTCCATTGAAATGGAATGCATTGTCTTGGCCTCTTTAGAATGCCATACTAGATCACATTGGAATACAATATCTTCACCTTTAAGTTGAAAAGCATTGTCTTGGAAGCCACTAAGAGAATTGGCCTTCAGACGTCTCTTCAATGGGATCAAAATGCTAGTGCATTCTAGCTCAATCCAATTGAGGTTGTTTTTTTTAAAAGATAGTATGTAACGGACCTCCTCGTTATGACAACCATTCTAGCAACAGGTGCAATTTTTTTTTGATAAGGTGGGTGCGCGCTTGTAGAAGTAACAACACACTTAACTGTACGACGCCACTCAACAACCAACAAGATGCAACCACGAAGTTCAACACAAGAAGACTAAAAGCACCCAACGAGCAACTGCCAATATACGACCATAGGCACAAGGCGCACAACACAAAAAATAAGACATTATGGGGTGCATAGTAAGAACACAGAGGGAAGAATCCATGGTGTTAGGGTTACTAATTCTGCATAGGAATGCAAGGCGTTTAGTCTTATGTCTTCTCGAAAGAAGATTAGACAGGCTCTTGGCCGACTGCTCAGGCAGAAACTAGTAACCCGACCTAGAACAAGATGCAAGCAAGGCAAACACAACAAGATGAGTCGGACATATCACAGGGACAATAAGCAACAAACGCCCCTAGACATAAGACGTACAACTAGCAGCTGTAAGCAGAAAATGACCCCGGGTGTTACGTACAGTACGGTCACACATGGAAGAATCCAATAGTAGAGTTTACTATTTCTGCATAGAAAAGCAGGGCTTTTAGTCTTATGTCTTCTCGAAAGAAGATTAGACAGGCTCCTGGCCGACTGCTCAGGCAGAAACTAGTAATCTCTATCAGGTGTGTCGCAAGAGTGGAAACCCTGCCTTTAAAGGGCCCGAGACTCTTGATACGGCACTAGATTCCTTACACAATCTACCCAGTACAGTTATATTAGAGACCCGTGTAGGAAGATTGCTATCCAAATACAATACTCTTTACTATATTTATATTTGGAAAAGTAAGTAAATTCAACGTAATTCTATTTTAGGGAAATTCAAACTGATATCAGTTATCAGATATAAGAAATTTGCTAAATATCAATCATATTAAATGTTAATCAGTCTGTATTAAATATCAACCATCATCTGATACTTAAATAAATATTAAAATATCGATAGTATTAAATATCAATCATCCTGTATTATATATTAATCATCATTTGATAGTAAAAAAATATTAATATAATCAAAATTGATTTCAATAGTAACACAAAAATATTAAAAAAAAATTAAATAGAAAAATTCAAATATCAATTATTATCTTATAAAACAAATATTAATAAATTAAATTAMGAGGATCAAAATTGATTTTATTTATAAAAACAAATATATTAAAAAACTTTAATTACTTAAATATAATCATTATATAATATTAAAAAAATAATAATAAATTGATTTATTCTAATTAAAATGGTTTTCATTTATAACCCACTCAAAAATATTAATAAATTAATCATCATGTGATATTGAAAAATATTAATAATTTAATATAGGATGTTCAAAATTAACTTTATTTATAATTAATCATAAAAATATTAATAAATTCATCCTTATGTAATATTAAAAAATTAATGTATTATGATAAAAATTAATTTTATTTATAACAAACTAAAAAAATATTAATAAATCAATCATTATGTGATATAAACAAGATATTAATAAATTAATATAAAATGAACAAAATTGATATCATTAATAACAAACAACAAATATTGATAAATTAATCATTATTTGATATGAACCAAATATTAATAAATTAATATAAAATAACAAAATTAATTTCATTCATAACAAACAAAAAATATTAATAAATCAATCATCATTTAATATTAAAACAATATTAATAAGTTAATATACCATGATTAAAATTGGTTTCAATTGATTTCATTCATAACAAAAAAAATATTAATAAATTAATAACTATGTGATATTAATTTTTTTTTAATAAATTAAGATATCATGATCAAAATTAATATATCAAATAATCAGTTACCTTCTTAAGGTCTGATACACCAATTAATGGACGTCAATCATCATCATCATCATCATCATACCATCCTCGTGAAAAAATATTAATAAATCAATTAGTTTTTTTTAGCCATGTTCTAAAAATACCTCAATATGTTTTGTTACAACATATATATCATATTGAGTTATAGACATCTTCTTGATACATCAATATTTTTGAGTTGTAGGATATTAAAATTTGACTTTATTCATAAAAAATAATTAGCATTATGTAATATTAAAAAATTAATATACTATGATAAAAATTAATTTCATTCATAACAAACTAAAAAAATATTAATAAATCAATCATTATGTGATATTAACTGAATATTAATTTATTAACTAAATATTAATAAATTAATATAAGATGAACAATATTTATTTCATTCATAACAAATAAAAAATATTAATAAATCAATCTTCATTTAATATTTAAAAAATATTAATAAATTAGTATACCTATCAAAATGATTTCATTCATAACTAATAGAAAAA
>JZKD02S0139926.1:0-13419 GCA_000966675.3 Picea glauca | reverse complement strand
TCCTAATAATATAGTGGTTGATTAGTTGCAAGATGAATGTGCCTTCCTCTCTATGAATATATATCTTTCGATTAAGTTATGTGTATAGTTTATGAGAAACATTTCTAAAAACTATTTTTTTTTTGTAAGCTATCCTCATTCTTTATATTATCATAAAAATATTGTACAAAAAAATTGTTGCTAGTTTGTCGCTCAGGAAACCAGACTAGAAATAATGCATCAACTTGTCCATGTGTCTATAAAACTTAATCCTTTTAAAACTGTAAAACTTTAAATAATAGAGCGTATGATTGTCTATTATGCAATATTCTAGTTTTTTCTTATCATAAAAAAGACTTATATGAGGTGGGGAAAGAATACCCAGACCTTTGAAACTAAATAACGTACTAAGTAAACCAAAAAACATGAGAATTTAAGCAATAGGAGGGTGTTCCTTAGCCACATGCACCTGAGGTTGAGGAGAATCCAAGTTGGTCAAGTCCAGGCCAACAAGTTTGTCTGCTAATAGGTTGATTTTGTGATCCACCAATTTATCTGCAATTGCACATTGTCCATTTGAAGCAGAATCTCCTTCTGTGCCTTGTGCCTTTCGACCAAGACTTGACCCATCGACATCTTGATATGCCACAGTAAATGTATATGGTTTTCAGGTACTAGCATTCACAAGCTCGTGTGGTGCCTAGGTTATGAATCCACGAACCAATGGCACACACAACTTCATCATCTTGATTTTTTTTACGAGAACTCTGATTTTCGCCTCCGCTAGGCCAATTTTGGCCTTGACCTCTGGTGGGGTGTGGGATTGATAAGCTTCAGTTGAATCCTTAGCTATTGAAATAAGCATCGAAACCGAATTGCCTCTGGAGCGACGAGAAGGAATGCCTTTGGAGCAATGAGAGGAACTGCCTCGAGCCATGGATGTGGATAGGGCGAAGGGAAAACAAGGGACACTATGTTGGAGGGGATACTTGGGATCAAAGGGGGGCGAGGGAGAAGATGAGTACAAAGAGAGCAAAGGGAAGACAAAGGAGAGAAACATGAGGGTAGGTTTCGAAGGGAAGTTTAAGGAGAGGCCATCTCGTCGATGGAATGGGAAACATAGCCCATAATGAGCCATGAACAGAGCCATATGAATCATTAATGCAGGTGAGGGGGCTTCTGGAGTCTGATACGTGCGAAGGACGAGCCAAGGGATTAAAATGTACTAGGGGAGCATCATTGGATTGAAGTTGGTGGTGGAGTGACATTGAGCAGATGAGGCCATGAGGAGTGTGCATGTAAAATAATGATGTTGCATGTGGGGGGTTAATGAGGGCGCCCAAGTGGACTAGCGACAATGGTTGTGGGTGACATGTGGCAACTCGCCTCAGAGAGCGACCCCACTTCCGAACACTTCTCTGTCACCCAATATGAGAGGATACACATTTCTAAAAAGTTAATAACAAATAAGAACCATAATTGTATTTTTAAATTTATCAATTCTTTATATATATTTTTAATTTATTACTCTTCTCTTACATTCTTTTTCATTCTCATTTTTGCTTTTGTATATTTTCTCATCAAAAGTGTTTAATATTTTTATTTTATTTTTTAAAATCAAAGTATACATAATAAAAAAGAACATCATCTTTATTTTCATCAAATTAAAATCGTAAAAAAATTAAAAAGTAATTAATAAAGACAACATACCGTAAACCACATCCACAATGAGTGATATATTCTTGGCACCCACTCATCATTTTTATGAATATTGATATTCCCACCCGCTTTCCAACTCTCATTCTTTATCCCCGTTTTCAACATGCTCTTCATTCCTCCCGTGACTGTAGCCCTCCCACACTAGATTCGTTCCCGTCTCCAACGTTTTTCCCCCTTATATACTTACTTTTTGGACTAATTCAAAACTCATACTTTGAAGCGCTCATCAACACTCGTATTTAATATATGTAAACAAATAATAATGTATTTTTATTAACTTAATAAGAAAATTTAATGAAAATTTAATATTAAATTAATAATTATTAGTAAAATTATTTTTTATATTAACATATTAACTTTAATTGTCAATTAAGTTAGACATTCCATCTTTAAGAGGGGCTAATATTATTTGTTGCAGGGCTTTGCATAGAGACGTCATTGAGTTAGGCATTTTTGTTTTCTCTTTTTTGAACTCAAGGTTGTTATGGGTGTTTTCATGAGGGCTCTACTTCTTTTTCCTATTGTTGGGGTATTCCTTCCTCCATGAGTATCCATGTCTTTATGATTAAACTTGAGACATTACATTTTCTTTAATATTTCCTCCACTTTTTTATGATTAAACTTGAGACATTGCTATTTTGATAGAAGATAACAATTGAATTTGTTGTATGTATCGCACTTGTATAGAGATTTGTTGTTTGAGATGACACGTGACATTTCCAAAGAATAATAGGAGGAGGGGACATGGATTGATATGGATATTTTCACTTAACGATTAAGTGAAACAAGGGATAGGGATATGTATTTTTGTTTTAAGTTGTTTTTATATTTAATTATGTCAAAGGCATGTAATAAGGGATATATATTTTTGAAAAGTTTGTTGTAATTAAAATTATGTGAATATTATTGTTTTTTAAATTATTTTTTTAATTTATTGTTATTTAAGATTTGGTAATATGATTTTAATTGATTCATATTCTCATTATTTTAGGTGGCTATTATATAGTTATAGACAACATGTCTTTTTTTCACACTCTTTGTTGTTGTTGTTGGGAAATTTTGTTATCTTTTTTTAGCTTTGTTCTATCCTTTTATATGTGTAGTCAACCTTAACTCATTGCTCAAATTCATGTTCATGGCCATGCTAAGGGTGGTGATGTTGTAATTTATGATAAGTTGGAGGACATGTGTCGGGATTAAAGATTCACGGGAGAGGATGGAATCATGCTCTGTTTCAACGGTAATAGAGACTAGGATTTCTATTCGATTTCCAACTCCAGTTATAACATCAACGTACATTTCATAGGTAAGAGACAAGAAGGAATGTGTAGATATTTCATGTGGGTATATGTAACATACCCATGATGGGGCATAATTTTTTTTTATTTCCTTAAAGGACAAGAACTCCATTCTTGGTTCCTAATTTGGAGGGTCGGGGAACCAATCCGACCTCCTGGTCAAGGATTGTTCTTAACTATGGTGAGCTGGAGAAGCTCTTTGATTCCCTACTAGAATATCATGAACGAATCCACAGTTCCTTCCTTGAAACTCACCCTGTGCGACTAAACACCAAACGCGAGACTCGCCTCAACACGACCATGAGTTGTGACCACAGGCCTATGCAAAAGGCACGTCGTGATTTCACATGTCGGGTATTCTACATGTGAGTCAATCCTGACTCCCAACTCCCAAAACTCTGAAAAGAGCTCCGCCTGCGTCAGATCAACGGTCCACGATCTCTGCGATCCGACAATCCAAATCTCCCTTTTGCTTATCGCGACTTCACATTTCGCAAAGTTGAAAGACTTCTCTCCTCATATCTTTCGATCCCCGATATCCCGATATCTGCTCCGCAACAGATCAACGGTCCATACTCCTCCTCTCGATCAATGTTCGATATCCTCCTTTCACGAATCGGAATTTTGCGACTTGCGACCTCCCAGTCACAACTTCCTTCACATCCTCGACTTTTGAAATGTCGATAATTAGGGGCTCCCAAATCTAACGGTTCGCACTCTTTTGGATCTAACGGTCCAGATCTCATCGCGATTTCACGTATCGTGAAGTTGAAAGACTTTTCACCTCCATTCTCCCGATTCCTAAAATGTCGAAACTCTTCCTGGACAATCAACGGTTGCGATCTTTTCGGGAGTTTGCACTTCACGAATTCTCCCGACTCTACTCTTTGACTTCTTCAAGTCGTGAGTCAGAGAAATGATGAGATTTCACCATGTGTTCTCCTTGATGGATGACTATGATCAAATCATGATTTCGCACATTGCAAGTTTGAATAGTATGTTCTTTGACCTACGTGCTCTGTGAGTCAGCAAAATGTCGAGCTCTCGTCATGTGTCCTTTTCGATGGACGGTCCCAATGGTTTCAGAACTTCTCTTGGGCACTTTCCTCCAGATATGACGTCTGTTGGTCCACGTGCCAAATCCGATGGCTCAGATCTATTCTCCTCCTGCTTTCTCTTCACATTGTCTGGACGTGGATTTCAATGGTCCAGATCTTCTCCTCTACTCGATCCAATGGCTGGGGTCTTATCGCGAGTTTGCGTTTCACGAGTTCTCATGAACCTTCCTGTTGACCCCTTTGAGTTTCAATTCAGCGAAATGTTGATCTGCTACCACATGTCCTTTCGATGGACGGTTCTGATGATGTTAGGACTTCACGATTTTGCAAAGTCCACTCTCCTATGCAACTCCAAAAGGGTTAACCCTCGTGCACCTCCTCTGGATCCAATGACTATTGGTCTATGCACCCAGATCTGACGGCTCAGACCTGATCTTCTCCTGCGCTCGTTCCTCGTTGTCTGGACGCTGATCGGTCGGGCCATATATCTCCTCTACAAATGATTTAACGATAGTTATTTCTCCTCTTCCTGAGCTTCCGTCAATAGAGTTTGACCTTGACCCTTTGATTCTTCTATGAGCTCATTGTTTTGAGTCTCACCCGCGTTCTAAAGATGCTATCTCTCCCAAGATTTGTCAATTATGAAGGATTTAAGAGCGTTACACTCTTTCTCCTGAACTTAACACATAGAGGGATCTTGGACGCAACTATTGCGCTCCTTCATCGGGTCTAGGACTTAAGTGGTTCTCAGTCTCTTCTAGTCTCACAGAGATCCTGTGCGTATCTACCCTACCTCTCCTGAGCTTAACCCACTCCATCCTCTAAAGGACTCAGAACGATAGGAGGGTCAACATGCGTACATGAAACTATTCCTAAGGTTGATGAACTCACAGTTTGTGGCTCTGGCTTAAGCCACCATGGTACGCAAGCATTTATGGGAACAAGCCATGCCTGAACCATAGAATTTCTTACTTTCCTAATTACACAACCAAACATAAATAGAAGGGATACAACATATCCATTAATCAATCATGCACATTTTTGAAAACATTCACATTATATCCAATTTCAATACATAGTTACAACTCAATTACACAGGGTAGGAGAATACTTATCTATTACAGGTTGCCACCAACTAACTGACTGTGGGTGTTCATCCTTCCACCCTACCATAGGCTCAGAGGCATTCACTCTTAGCACTCTGGCCACGCCTGTGCCAAGCCATGATATCACCAGGGAACTCTTGCAATTCTCAAGGATTCTTTCTCTGTTCAACTTCCACTCGAGTTCTGTTCTCTGCAACTTTCAGAGATTTCTCTCTGTTATGGCCTCGATGAGGTTTATCAGGTTCTCACTCAACATCAAGCTCATGACCTTCTATTCATTATCCCTTGGAGAGATTCACACATCTCCCTTATGAGATTGCGCCCTCGTTTTCTCTCCTTCTACCCCCTTCTCTTTCTGTTCCCGTGTGTATGTATCTTACCTTCCCTCTAGCAGAAGGAAGCTCAGGTCCACTTGGTCTGCCAGACCCTGCAGTATTTTGGGCTGAGGTTATGCAGCTAGACCATGCTCCCATTCATGAGAGTGGTTGATAATTCAACCACTGGTCCTTTATTCATTAACTAATTTCTCTCCTTAAGATCTGAAGGAGTTTTATCATCCACATCAAGGGAAATTTGGGGTTATTTGATATAATGAACCCTCTTGTATAGTTTTCACATTCTTCCTCTAGTGATATCATGGCCAATACTTTCAAGGCTTCACCCCCACAGTTAGTTATTGGCAACTAAAACAATAATACATTTACATTGTCCACATGCCTTAGCATGGAAATTCCTATTTTATGATTAATTACAAATTGGGGGAAACAGGGTGTTACAATTCCCTCCCCCTTAAAGGAACACCATCCTTGGTGTTCTTTCTCAAAAACACCTGTCATGCCTTTCTCATTCAATTTTTTTAGAAATCTCRATCCTTCTTTCTCGGCCAGRTTCTTTTTCAGACCCTTAATCTTGGTCACCTTCTTTCAATAATTCTTRGACAAMAAGCACGTTAATCATAGTCTCATGCRAAAACATTGCATAAAAATTTCTAGGAAAATTTTCATAATCTTAGCACAATAATTATCTGTGCARTTTGTGGATTTGTTTCYGCATAGTTGTTTTGTTATCYAGRCTCATCATTCTTCYTTGACATACCCATTGGGTGCATGATCCCAATCAATAGTTTACAAGAACTATCATGGTTTCATCATCCTTGCTGTCACTCACCCTCCAAGCCCAGGCTCAGGCATCCCCTTCTCTGCTATACAGTCCCTCGGGTGATCCCTCTTTCCTTGCCAAGGTTTTCTCGCACAGGAAGAGATACCAACTGTGTGCATGATCCCAATAGTTTACAAGAACTATTAAGGTCTCCTCTTCCTTATGGTCACTCACCCTCTAGGCCCAGGCTCAGGCTTCCCCTTCATTGCTATACAGTCCCTCGGGTGATCCATCTTTCCCTGCCAAGGTTTTCTCGCACAGGAAGAATTCCAGAGACTCTATCAAGTCTTACAGTCAACGCATCCCTCAAACTTGCTTTGTCGAGGTGTCCCTCTGGCTTTTGTTACCTCAACACAATGTATTTCAGGCGATCATGGCATATCACAGGGTTCTCATGGCTCAACAGTAGCCATTTTTCATCATCTGTCCTTTCTGGACATATCTTTTCTTCCATCTTAGTGAAAGTTAGGGATGAAGGTTGCTCTCCTTCTCCCAACACAGTAATAGATAGGGACAAAGGTTACTCTCTTTCTCACCTGTATCATAGGTATACATGAATTCATGAGACATCATTATAAATTTTAAATTCAAAATTTTCTTGTAAAATGGTCACCCACAGATTTACAAATTCCACATTTTGTTTTCATATTTGTTCTGCACAGGAACCAAATTCACAAGCATGAGACTTTCTTCCCCATAACATTTTAGCTCAGCAGGAAATCAGTCTTCCTTATGGGATTACAACATTGCCATATCCAAGACTCTTTCTTCCTGCAATTCATTCCTCAGCTAAACAAATTGTTAGTTCTCATGCACATTATATTTTTATTGCAGCTATACAACGTCATCACAACAATTTCATAATTGTGCATACTAACAATCAAATTCACTTTCTCAAAAGCATTCCTTGCAGTTTGGCTCAACAGGAAATTGGTCTTCCTTATGGGCTTACAACACTACCATATCCAAGACCCTTTTCCTCCTGCAATTCATTCTTCACACAACCAAACAAATCATTAGTCTCTCATGCCTCCATGTATATATGTATATATATGTATTCAAAACCATGCATACTAATCGTTCAACACATCTACATAAACATAAAAAGGGGATTTCAATCCTTGCCTATGCCTCATTTCAATCACACCATACCTTTCAAAACGTAATTCAACATTTCAAGGGATTTTAACAAATGTGCCAATATTCATGGCCACATTCGTACCCAATGCACTCTTGCATTGTCTCCAAGTTCGTCACACTTTATGACCAGTTCTTGGCCATGGTGTGTTGGGATTTAACCAACCTTTTCCTCATATGGATTATTCATTTTCATTCACTCTTACAGTAGGACCATGCTTCCTTCTATAGGCTGATCACATTCCCAAATCAGTACACATTAAACTCAACAGTTTCACATGAATTCCTTTAAGCATTCTTCCTTCATTAATAACCAGGGTGCGAACACTCATGGCCACCCAAGAAATTATCTTAGTAAAGGTTTTTGACCCTTTGAATCAACATAGATCATTTGGTTCAAATGTTGCTGCATCATACAATTAGTATTCACTGCAGAGGTTCACACCTCCAACATTCGAGTTCTTCTTCCCGAATCATACCCTACTTTGGGTATCCATGGCATACAACTGCCCTCTCAAATTTCGTGCATAACATGAGACAATAAAATATTTCGGAAGTGATTCTCACCCGAATCCTTTCATACCCTGAGCCACATAAGCATGAACATTTTTATACTTGTTCTTGGCTACTAGCACTCTCTTTCTGATCTTTACCTCATCAACAGTGCTTTAGTAGGGTTTTCACAGTCCTGTCAACAATCTTTCAACCGTAGCCTTCCCATGGTCACCCTTTGCTTGAGGTTTCCCATCATTGGACACTGTCTTTCTCAATAGCTCCAATTCCTTTCTATACATAGCATGCATCATCATAGTCACAATTACATTAGTTGTAATATTAAACCAAATGTATGTATCATAACATTCGAATTCATAAAACATCTTCAAAATTTCCTAGCATATCTTCATGCACTTCATCACATTATCCTCAAATGTTTCCACAAGTGAAACATAACAGATTTTGATTGTATCTTCAACCATACAATCCTTATCACTATGGTGTCAAAACATTTACTTTTATTAGTAAATCAGTTTTCTCATTCAAGAGAAAACATAATACTCAACAAGGAAGAATTGAGGACTCTCCCCTTCTTCCGACTCTTTCTACACTGCCTAGGACTTTTTAGCCCAGTTGAGTTATCTCCAAGGCCTCATTGACTTTTCTTAATCATGGCTTCAACCAATCCTAATCAGTTAAACGTACTCATTTATTCATTTAATCACACTCGGGGATTTTACTTGGCTTTTACCAACTATACTTGTTTCCACAACTGCTCTTTTAATCCTATGGCTCTGTTAAACAATTTAGGGTTCTTAGGGTGAGGAAAGTATTCCTCCTTTAGTTATGCAATCTACTTTTTTATTGTGATCTTTTTGCTCTTTTCTTGAGCAACCTTGGTTAGGACTCACCCTAACCCTTTTTAGAATACAACAACATGCTTTAATATCAAACTTTTTGTTCATAATGGATCATGAACCTGTGCATCCAACACATTACCATTTGGTTATCAGGATGGTCAATATTCATTTATTAGTCTTCTACTCATTCCGCGATGTTTTTTTCAAAATGTAATCCAGGATTTTGGTATATATATATTTATTCATATAAACTTGTGGCTTACTGCTTAATTCTCAACAATCATTAAGGTTGTGACTTTGTTTTCCTAACAGAGTCTTCACACAGTTCCTCCAAAGAGAATTCCTTTAGCATGCAACTTCCTTATTGCATATCCATCATTATCTGTGCTAGAATCAACCTTGAGTTAGCTTTTATCTGTTTACCAAACATTCCTTAATGAATATAAACATGCATCTTTGTCATGTACCTAATTACGTATCCATACATATTCTAGTTTTGTCAACTTACATCCATGATGTATTTAACCATATTCATAATCCTAAGCCTACATGTAGCTGTCATAGGTATATTTCACAGCCCACACACATCTTTACTTTTAAGATCAGTCATCTCAGGATTGTTCACAATCCTTCTCATATGATTCCAAAAGGCATAATCATTTGCCTCTTATTATGACAACATAACATCTTTTCTCTTTTACCCTTCTATCTAATCATATTAGTATTCCCAGAGGAAAGGGAATACATTCCCCTCAAGCTATTACTTGGAACAAAACTTTCATGACTCTTCAGAATGGAGTCAGCCATGCATCCATAGTATTGGTTTAATCTAGAAAAGAGTGATTTCTACTTTATATTTCCCTCATCAGGGCAACCATATGGTGCCACTGCCTACAACTATACCCTTTCATCGTACACGTGCATCATTTGCATGTTTAATATCATTCATACCTAACTGGTATCGATATCAGGCTTCGTATTAAGAAGCTTCACAATGCATTAAACCCATTCATTCAAGCATAATTAAACACAACTAAGTATTCATCATGCTAGCTTATTTCTTACACCTTGTCCAGGTCATTCACACAAATGGACATATCCGGCTCCTATATCCTTTTTCCAAGGATCTTCCAAGCATCCTTATGATCATGTATACACATTCGTGTATATGTAGGTGCATCTATTGCACCTTTTTACCTAATGCCTTCACTTGATAGTTTAATTTCATCATTAGTGTCCTTTAGTTTGAGATTTCAGTCACTTACAAGACTAATCTCATAGTCATATGTCATGTTGAGGTTGCCTTCTCTCATGGCTATAACCAACTAGGGTCACTTTCCTCTTTATGCAATGTCTTAGAAAGAGAACCTCCTTGACTCAGCATCCATAGGATCTTACCCATCTCACTTTTCTCTGGTCATGAGGAGTTATATATTCCAATTTTAATATAAAGCAGTAACTATAACTACCAAGGATCCTACCTGATCCTATCAGATTCCTTTAGGCCCACAAAGGTATTAACCATTATTCAATCCACCATCATCAGTGCCTGAAGTTTGAATTGCCCATGCTTAGAAGCAGTGTTACGAACACCAGGTCATCCATCCTTCAGCTTCAACTGTCCTTGACAAAACCCTGCCACCTTCAACTATCCACATTCAAGTATTATTATAAATGTTAATTGACATATCCCTACTCCAATAAGAGTAGTTATCACTTTGACAAAGGGATAAAGAAATTCTCCTATTGAAATTCAACAAGAATTCCCAAAATCACAGGTTCAATCTGCAGTCCTTCTCCTTGAGGAGTAAATGCAGATAAGAATATCTCCTTACACGACTCGTACATGAGCCCAAGCAGGCCGAGTGTTGTAACCATGCTCAGATATATAGGGTAGGTTAGTAGATTCTCTCCCTTCAAATTTTCTAAGAAAGAAAATCACTCGACTCTTTCATCAGCCCAAGCAGGCTAAGTGTTGTAACCATTCTCTGATACCATTTTGTAACACACCCATGACGGGGCATAATTTTTTTTGATTTCCTTAAAGGACATGAACTCCATTCTTGGTTCCTAATTTGGAGGGTCAGGGAACCAGTTCGACCTCCTGGTCAAGGATCATTCTTAACTCTGTTGAGTTCAAGCAGCTCTTCGATTCCCTGCTGGAATCTCACGAATGAATCCACAGGTCCTTCCTTGAAACTCACCCTGCACGACTAAACACCAAGCGCGAGCCTCACCTCCACACAACCACGGGCTGTGACCGCATGCCTATGAAAAAGGCACATCACGATTTTGCATGTCGGGTATTCTACATGTGAGTCAACCCTGACTCTCGACTCTCGAAACTCTGAAAAGAGCTCCACCTGCGTCAGATCAATGGTCCACGATCTCCACGATCCGATGGTCCAAATATCCCTTTCTCTTATCGGGACTTCACATTTCACGAAGTTGGAAGACTTCTCTCCTCAGATATTCCAATCCCTGATATCTCGATATCTGCTCTGCAATAGATCAACGGTCCATACTCCTCCTCTCGATCAACAATCAATATCCTCCTTTCGCGAATTAGAATTTCATGACTTGTGACCTCCTAGTCACAACTTCCTTCACATCCACGACTTCCAAAATGCCGATAATTAGGGGCTCCCAAATCTGATGGTTCATTCTCTTCTAGATCTAACGATCCAGATCTCGTCATGATTTCACGTATCGTAAAGTTGAAAGAATTTTCACCTCTGTTCTCCCGATTCCCAAAATGACGAAACTCTTCCTGGACAATAAATGGTTGTGATAATTTAAGGAGTTTGCACTTCACGAATTCTCCCGACTCTACTCTTTGACTACTTCAAGTTGCGAGGTAGTGAAATGCTGAGATTTCACCATGTGTCCTCCTCGATGGATGACTCGTGATTTTGAACAGTATGTTCTTTGACGTACGTGCTCTGGGAGTCAGCGAAATGCTGAGCTCTCGCCATGTGTCCTTTCCGATGGACAATCCCGATGGTTTCAAAACTTCTCTTGTGTACTTTCTTACGGCTCTAACATCTGTTGGTCCACATGCCATATCTGATGGATCAGATCTATTCTCCTCATGCACGCTCTTCATGTTGTCTGGAGGTGGATTTCAGCGGTCCATATTTTATTCTTTGCTCGATCCAATGGCTGGGGTCTTATCGCGAGTTCACATTTTGTGAGTTCTCACAAACCTTCCCGTTGACTCCTCTAAGTTGCGAGTCAATGAAATGATGATCTGTTGCCACACATCCTTCTGATGGATGGTTCTTATGATGTCGGGACTTCACGATTTTGCAAATTCCACTCTCCTATGCAAATCCAACAGGGTTAACCCTTGTGCACCTCCTTTGGATCCTACGACTGTTGGTCCATGCACCCAGATCTGATGGCTCATACCTGATCTTCTTCTGCGCTCGTTCTTCATTGTCTGGACGCTGATCGGGTGGTCCAAGTCTCTCCTCTGCAACTTATCTAACGATAGTTGTCGCTCCTCCTCTTGATTCTGTCAATGGAGTTTGACCTTGACCCTTTGATTCTTCTGCGAGCTCATTGTCTTGAGTCTCACCGACATTCTAAAGATGTTATCTCTCCTGAGCTTTGTCAGTTATGAAGGATTTAAGAGCATTACGCTCTTTCTCCTAAACTTAACACATAGAGGGATCTTCGGTGCAACTATTGCACTCCTTCATCGGTTCTAGGAATTAAGTGGTTCCCGGTCTCTACTATCCTTGCAGAGAGCCTATGCCTATCTGTACTACCTCTCTTGATCTTAACCCACTTCATCCTTGAAGGGACTCATAACAATAGGAGGGTCGACATGCGTACATGAAACTATTCCTAAGGTCGACGAACTCATAGTTCGTGGATTTGGCTTAATCCACCACGGTACGCAAGCATTTATGGGAACAAGCCATGACCGAACCATAGAATTTCTTACTTGCCTAATTACAAAACCAGGCAGAAATAGAAGGGATACAACATATCCATTAAGCAATCATGCACATTTATGAAAACATTCACGGTATATCCAATTTCAATACACAGTTACAACTCAATTACACAGGGTAGGAGAATACTTATCTATTACAGGTTGTCACCAACTAACTGACTGTGTGTGTTCATCCTTCCACCCTACCATAGGCTCATAGGAATTCACTCTTAGCACTCTGGCCACCCTCGTTCCAAGCCATGATATCACCAGGGAATTCTTACAGTTCTCAAGGATTATTTCTCTATTTAGCTTCTGTTAACTCCCAAAATAGCACCGTCATTTTGGTCAGGTTTTATGGTGGATAGCATGGCTATCGATAGTTTCCTCAATTCATTGTTGAGTCTTTTAGCTGCAAAATTTTAGATTTTGGTTTGACTTAGATTTGGATTGTAAAGTCTTCTTTTTCAAAATTGTCATTTTTTACTTTCCACAGCTAACTTGTTTTCAAAGGTTCATTGTGCGCTGTGGAAAGTGCCCACTTTCAACATCTAAGGAGATCGTTTCACCAGTTGGCGCGCTGTTGAAAGTGTCAAATCTTAAAAGGTTCTTAAATCAGTTTTCTAGTGGCGCACTGTCAAAGATACATACTTTCAACAGCTAAGG
>JZKD02S0139915.1:0-23830 GCA_000966675.3 Picea glauca | reverse complement strand
GTACACCTACTGAACTAAATTATATAGTCATAGAAAAAGAGTTTATTGTTGTCATACATGCTATAAATAATTTTCCCCATTACATAACTGGATATCCTATAATTATACACATTGATCATGATGATATAAGATATTTGATGAATAAACCTATAGCTCATGGCAAGGTGACTATATGGTTACTATTGTTACAAGAGTTTGACATTACCATCATGGACAAAACAGGGAAATATAATGTTGTTGTTGACTTCCTTTGTCGGCTTTTCAATGATGGGAATGCACCCCTAGTCAAGGACGCCTTTCCTAATGATCATCTTTTTGTATAATCTACTAACTCACTATGGTTTGTAGATATTTATAATTACTTGGTTGTAGGAAAATTTTTGTCACACCTATCACCAAAATAATGAAAAAAGGTCATCAAACAAAGTGGCAGGTATTCATGAATTGAAAGATGTCTTTTCTACACAGGACCAGACTCCGTCATCTGGCATTGTGTAATGGATCAATATATGTATGATGTATTGAAAGCATGTCATGATTGTCCCTATGGAGGAAACTTTGTGAAAAAAAAAGAATAGTCTATAAAGTAATCCATCTTGGATACTACTGTCCCATTATCTCTACGATGTCTGTTGGGATGAACTAGTGATCTATATTCATTGGTATTTTATTATCAATCCGTGTCAGTACAATTATGAGGAACTAACACCATATGTGCATATTTGATCTTGAATCTACCTAAAGAATAAAAAAATAATATAAAAATCTCACTAACAAAAAATAATTCCTATGTTCACAATCATTTAGACTTTCTCATCAAATGGTAGGGATTTATATTTCAAGAAGTCACACCGGGTCCTTACTTACAAATGCGCTCTGTCTTGTCTAACTAAACTTTTGGAATCATAAATGAATATTTATAAATGTGAGTAAAAGGTTGGTTGGAGATAAAATCAATCTATCCAATACTGAGATGAAATGTGCAAGTAATGAAGTTTACATACTTAGTTTAAACTTCAAGTATATTCTATGAAAACTATTGGTATAACGCAGTAGATGGAACACCATTAAATTGTTTTATTGTCTTTAAATAATCATCCAAAACAATTACTCACCATGCACAAAGAAACATTGTCTATGATCTAAAACTATGCATCTACAGGAAATTACAATGAATATGATCTCACAGGAAATAGTAACAAGTATGAAATCAACTAAGACGAAGTACTTCCAAAATTCACACACACACACACTTATTAAAGATAAAAACAACACATACCAAGGGGGCCTCCTAGATATGTTGTCAAATAAACTTAGAACGTATAGAGAACTTCAACGCATAAGATAACTCAGAACTTCCTTATATTGAATTTTAAGGAAAATGTCAACAATTACAATATATATTCAAGTTCATAACTACATTCTCAGCAACTCCTCTATGATTTGTTTCTCATATTTCATATCTATTACAAGCAAATTGAGTGTTCCTCAATACACTCTATTTTAAAAAATGGATTATAGGAAAAATAGCTCAGATCTCCATTATAGCATTTGATATAGATTTTCCTTGATCTTCTCGATCAGGTCCTTTATTTTTTGATAATTGTATCCTCATTCCTCACTTATGGCATTGAATCCTAAATTCTATGATTCAAATTTGGATTTCCTATAGTAACTACCTACGGATATCCTGTAATAAATTCCTCTCGAATTTGACTATCATTGACCTTCGGGTGTCGAATGGAATGGGGATGAAAATATATATAAATCACCATATCTTGGTATTGGTGAAGTATATCCAAGTGAAAATTCTTCCTTAGAATGAGTGAAGATATGCCAACGTGTACAATCCCTTTAATATCTCATGAAGCATAGTAAATTCCCGTAATAACTGGATTATATATAATTTTGCAAAGGAAAATATCTCTTAACATTATTTACAATAATAAAACAATATTTAATCTTAATTAACAACTTATTAACTTATTTACACTTGTTAGGCCATCAATTAGGTAAAATTAGCAAAAACTAGTGGTTTTCAGGGTCAAAATGGAAGAAAATGGAACTAGAAAAGGAGTCAAATTGAAACCCATCAATGTTGAGGAGTATGTAAAAAGGTTTGATAGTTTCCACAGGATGGGATTCCTAATTCAGTTAGACAAAATGCCTCTACAAACACAAATAGTAGTGGAGCCTTTCAAGAAGTGGACCCTTGATTTCATAGGGCCTATTAACCCTCCATACTAGAAAAACTCCTACATGCTAGTGTGCACAAACTACATTACAAAGTGGATGGAAGAAAAGGCCCTTCTAATAGCCACAGAACAATGTTACGAGTAAAATATCTCTATGGCTAGGGGAAAACCATAATAGATGAAACAAAACCCACAAATCAACTCTAATCTCAAGTATGTTGCATAAATGAAATTCTAACAAGATAAGGATAGAAGCCTACCTCATCTGGATGTCCAAAGAAGACCATTGTTGAGCACACGAACAAAATCTTTACACCTAAAACTTGTCTTCAACAACCAAGATATGAAAGCATGTGGCATTGATATATATTGTTATCATATAAATCAACATAATCTATTAACACACATAACAAATACACCCATGGAAAGAAATACAAATATTTGCAAGATATATCAATTGGATGAGAAGAGATCATTTCTATTATTGTAATCAAAAGAAGTACATAGGTGACAAAATTCTATAATGACACATATCGAAACCAAGAAACTAAGTCCCTGCAGTTGGGCCTCCACCACTTCAATCCTCCACAAAGGAAATCTCACATGTAGGAGTCAATAAGGTTCTCCATCACAAGATAGGAAATAGCTTGGGGGTTGAACACAAAAGTTCATACTTTCAAGGACAAAGGGATGTAGACTCAATTGAGGTGAAATTTCTCAAGAGTGTCTTTTATCTCAACGATGTATTGGATTCTCCATGGCTTGGATATAACTCAATTTATAACCTCCAAATGGAATTGAAGGGTCAATTCAGAGAGTTTACAATATATGGAAGGTCAAGGATCACAGATCGCGTGACATGGCATGGAAACCCAATGCAATTTTTATTTTTTGTGCACCAAACCGGATGTACATAGGTTGTAATGGAGAAGTATGCATATGTACACGAGTTGTATAACTATTAGGTCACGTACATGTATAAAAATGAGTGTTTTTAATATCTAGAGTGAGGGGAAATGAGGTCTGTCGAGGGAAATGGAAGGCCATAAGAGAAATATGCATGGAGTATGGAAATTTTTTCTATAACAAACAAGTTGTGGAAAAATGTCTCCATAGAGAAATCTTTATCAGGTACATGATACCCATGGAAATTCTTATAGATGGAGGGGCTTATTTCACCTCCATGCACATTAGAACCATTACAAATATTTTCCATATTAAGCACAAGATAACTATGCCATATCATCCATAGGCTAATGGGAAGGTGGAATGGACAAATAAAATCCTTCAGACCATCTTGACAAATACTTTTCAAATTCATCTCAAGGATTGGGTAGATAAACTCCCATATACATTATGGGAATACAAAACTACCTAGTGAAACACCACAAAGTGCACTCCATATGAGCTCGTTTGTGGGAAGCAATCTATTTTTCCCATAGAGACCGAAGTGAAAACAAATGCATCCAACTTAAATAGTATTCTTACTATTTTTCTTCTTACTCCAAGTTATTCATCATTGAGTTTCAGAATAAAAATTAAATGTGCATGAAGTGTTTATGACATTATATTGCAAAGGATTATTAACGGGTAATAAATATACCAATGGCTATTACTTCTCACAATGATTTTGTTAAAATGAAGGCAATATAATTTCTATTCAACCTTAAAAAAGAATATGCCCATGTTTTTATTTCATTCAATGATTATTCAAAGTAACATGTGCAACATATGTGGATCCTCCATCATTATAACACTTAAAATAATCTAATATGAAATTTGAAGATGAAAAAATGAAGGATTCCAATTGGATACATAGCATGTGCATAAAAAAATTCCAATCCATTCATTCAACTCACCATCTCATTAATAAATGTTGACACAATAACAATTAAAATGATAGATTCATTGAATCATTGGAAGAGATATAACATTGGTTCCTAGCTTTGTGAATGTAAACTTTGTTCTCATTTGATTCCTTTATGAAAAATACCATATAAATACTACACATGCTAATGAATATCTTTTCTTTCATGCAATAAGCTTGAATATCATCCATGAATTGTAGTCTGACAATAACTAGGTATGAAAGGTGATGAACCACTAGTGAAAGAAAAAAGAAGAAGAAAGATCGATCAAGTTATTCCTTCAACCATAGATTATTCAAGAAAATTAATCTTTCCTAAAACAAAATCTCCCTTCAACATTAAAAATAAAATTATACAAATCCCCTTTTATTCAATCTAATTTCTAATTAACATGCAATTCTACTTATAAATGCATATAAACGTTTAGTCCAATAAATACAAGAATACTCAAACTTAAAAAGAAATAAAAAGTGACGCATGATTTTGGTTCAACAATGAGGTATAGGCAAGCAATTTTATCAATCCATAACCATTAGATTCAAAATTCTCATCAATAAACATACCTATAACCATATCATTGAAATACCAAAGAAACCATATCATTGAAATACCAAAGAAATGATGAGATAGTAAATGAAATGTGATTCTTTCATGCAAACTGCCAATTAACTAGCACGCATCTTTTAGGTCTCTATTTGTTAATCATGTCCAATACTATTTGCATTTTAATGATTTAAATATGGCATTTGGAAAGCATAAAAAATAAAATCCATCCACCTATCAAATGAACAATAAAAAAGTATCTTATACTAAGTAAATATTTAAGCTATTTTTTAATCAAAAACTCTTCAACCAACCTACAACATTAAACTGGTCAACCCACTACAATATTTGTAATGCACTAGATCTTTTGTCAGCCATCCTTTGGTAGTCAAACCTTCATAATCCATACTCTTAAACATTGCATAATATGCCTCTTCAAATAATTTTGAGACTGTGGGTAAGAAAAGATCCATGCAAATAATTTTGTTAAAGGTGAAATGAGAGGGAACCAATCCTCATTTGAAATCGTCATTCAATGACCACCAATTTGCACACAACTACCTTTCATTCAAGCTATATTTAATAATATTATGTACACTTAAATTTGATAAATGTGCAAGAATATGGATTTTTTTCCAATATAAAATTTAAACTATTTAAATTCCATGATCCAAAATTTATCATCATATAATTTTCCATCTATCTTAGTATTTTTTCGGTAGAAAACGTGGTGGAATTGGGTTGCAGGACCCATTTTAGTGGCAAGTCTCAGTTTGGAAAATTGGGATTTGAAATCTTTCAAAACCATTTTGAGGCATTAAACAACATTTCTTTGGGTTATGGCATCCAAAAAAATTCTCACACCCTCAATGTTGATCTACACACTATTAAATTTCCAACTATGTGGAAATCACCTCAATCGGAGCTCATATGCGAAATTTATGCCTCCCACAAGTTGACCTACCTTGTTGGCCATCATAGTACATACTACAAGTGGATGCCATGCCAACCCCCATTACTCACATATGGGGCTAGCCACGTGTGGACTTTCAATAAGAATCTATAAGGTCCAAACCTTATCACTAATTGAGGGTTGAGGATGAAAAAACCCTAACCCTAGATGGCTATCGGGTTATGTTAAATATCAGGCTTCTAGGAGGAGAAGGGGTTCCATTCTTTATTATTTTTTTTGTTTTATAGTTTAGTAGAACATATAGGAGTGGTATTTTGGGAGCATAATAAAGGAGGAAAATATTTTTTAGTATCCAAGCATGCCACATTGTCAAAGGAAACTCCATAATGGGTGCCTCTTTCTTTGTATTTGCATTTCCATAACTAAAGAAAAGAGAGTAGACCATAGGCATCACCTTCTAGATAATTTTTCTCCCGTATTGGGTTTCCCAAAATATATATTGTGTTTATTTGTGTGTGGATGGTGTGTTCTTATGCTCATTTCTTTCACTTTCGTATTTCATAAATTCAAGTAAATAAAGTAATTAATTAACCTAAGATCTAAGGTTAATCAATTTGCATAGTTTAAGATTTCTTAATATTATAACATCTATTGTGAAAAATGGTTCTAGTAGAATATCCACGATAGTTTACATATCATTCCAACTTGAAAAGAAATTGATGAAGGGTTATTTTAGAACATGTATATGTATATAGAGAGTTGGTAAATGCACTGATAATAATTTACATCACCACCTCTCATTAATTAATAAAACTCTCACAAAAATATGGGATTTAACATGACTTGGTTATTCATTCAAGAAGCACCAAGATTGGTTAATGGTTTATTGAATCTAAAACTCTCCTTCAGTTGATTCCCTCATACAAGCTATTATATAATCCAATATGTCATCCATTCCTTCCTTTTAATTAAAATGGAAATGTTATTGTTGTGTGCAAAGTATTGTAGTCCCATTAAGTCAAGGCATGCAAAGTAAGACCTAAGAAATGTAGTAGTACCAAGTACTAAAAAACAAATGAATTCAGGCATTTTTTGGATCAAGGATTTTTTCAATTAAACTTTCCACACTCAACTTATCAATATATTATGGATACATGCAATCCAAATAGTTTGATCGTCACTCATCCTTGGAAATCAAACCTCCAATAAAGAAAATTATCAATCAAAATTTGTAATATTGTGCGAAATTAAAAGAAAGGAATTTATTTTCTCATGAAAACTAAAGGAACGGAGAATGAACAACATATTTACATTGAGGGGGTATGCAATGAAGAGAAAAATATTTTTCTTCTTTTTTTACACCCTTTGCTAGTGTCAGACAGTTTCCTTAATGATTTTTCATTTACTATTGTTGAGAAAAAAAAAAATTCAAGTTGATGCAACCCTCTCAAATAGCAAGAAGCACCATGTCATTTACTCAAAATTGAAATTTCTCCAACTAAGTTCCCATTCGATCTGTAACTCATTACCAAACATTAACAACCATGAAAATGTAGCTATGGCTCTTTTGCAATGCCAAAAATGTGAGAGAGGATTGAAACATGAATTTATAAGTGAAAATGCATTTTCATCATGGTAGAATCAGTATGCATCAGTCATGAGAAATATCTAGTAGTAATTGTTGGTTGAAATGTATTTGAATAAACATGCATCTATAAAAAAATCATGGAGAATGGTGGAGAAACACTCATCTATAACCAAGAGTTGAACATGGAGCCCACCTAGGGTGAAAGAGTGAAAATAGGAAAGGAGGTTTCCTTTTTCCTTTATAGGGTTGTAGCTAACATTACTAGGGTAGTGATTGAGAATCACAAAAGGAAACATCAGTAGCAAAACTCTAGAAACTAATGATGGCTAAGTTGGGGATAGAAAGAAGAAAAATGATACGTTTGGAAGGTAACCTAGTCATCGAACTCAACGATTTTTCCTTCTAGGGAAAAATGAATGGGTTGGATAGTTAAGGAGTCAAATTGTTAAGCTAAAAGGCTATTTTAGAGGCTTGTTATCCTTTAAAACTAGTAAATTGACCTTTCTAAGGAAAATTTATTGGTTTGGAATCTTGTTGACCTATGAACATAGTGAATTAGCCTTTCAAATTTTGAATAATAATAATAATAATAATAGTCTCTCTCCTGGTGTTATTTATAGAATAATTTGTGTATTTCAACACCCAAGGGTAAATTGCTAATTTTAGATTCTTGTTCACCTCTCAAATAAATCATTTATCCTTAATAAGGAAAATCAATAGGTTGGGAAACCAACAAACTCTCAAAGTTAGTGATTTTTCCTTTTACTCATTAAATGCTACCAAAAAGAAAAATATTTTCAAGCATATAATCATTTTAAAACTAATTCTTGTAGATTACATCCTTCATATGCTAAATCATCAAGTCTAAAGATATCTTGGGATAATGCAAGGCTCATATGACTCATTGGAATCCATGATAAGTCATAAAAACTCTTCTACTTTCATATTCTTCCATGAGAAAAGCTAAGGCAAACATATCTGTTGTTGAATCTCTAGATTCATCATACAACCTTAACCTTAAATATTGAGTCAAAATTAAACCAAGATATTGCTTGTTCAAGGATTAAAAATTAATTAAAATCAAAACTAACAAAGAATCATGGTTTTTCATATTTATAAATCTATAACTCAATCACTAAACATCAATTCATTGAACTATCATATGCATGGCATAGAGGAGATGATGATATTTCCAATGCATGTTCATATGAACTCTTTCACCTTAGCTCAATGCCTTTCATAAATTGGGTTTCTCAATTGGACCATTAAATGGGAATTTTAAAACAAAAAAAATTATATTTTTGCACCTCATAATCAAATTTCATCTATTTTCTTACAACCATAGACCCAAATAATGTACATATATCATCTTCCATAGGCCCCATATTCATTTCAATAAAACCCCTAAAATGCATGCAAACATGCCTTGGAAGCTAAATTCCTTCTCTCATACAAAGAACTACTTCATCATGTAGGATTACTGAGAGGGGGGGGGGGGGTGAATCAGTAATGAATAATTATACCAATTGTTAATCCTTTAAACCACAAAGTATATTATTTTACTTATTCAACCATGTTCATTTGTTCATCATCAATATTTTACCATATCATAACCATTAACATTCATTAGTGCATAATAAAAAATAACAAACAAATCCACACAATGCACAATACACCAATATTTACGTGGAAACCCAATGCGGGAGAAAACCACATAATGATTTTATTATATGTCAAGAATTACATTCAAGGAAGAACCAACTTCCAATTCTCTAGCTACAAATGGAAGGAGGCTCCGACCCCCTAATTTCTTAGACTACAACCTGAGGGAAGCTCCAACTCCCCAATTCTCTGGCTACAACTAAAAGGAGGCTACAACCCTCTATGTTCTCTATCTACAACTGGAAGGTGGTTACAACCACCTATCCTTGCCCCATCCAACTACCCTGAAATATAAGTAAAATGATGGAACCACTA
Organism: Picea glauca; assembly: GCA_000966675.3. NCBI lineage: Eukaryota > Viridiplantae > Streptophyta > Pinopsida > Pinales > Pinaceae > Picea > Picea glauca. Next base: position 14,746 of record JZKD02S0139915.1, on the reverse strand, counting down.
TCACACTGTCATTGTGAGATATATTATTGTGAACCTGTACCAATCTGTGCCACTGACCTATAATCAATCTATGATAGTGTCCTGTAACCAACCTAGACTTGTGCCTTTCCTGTACCAAAAAAATTAATACACCAACAACATGTACCAATACTCTCCTTAATATATCATATATGATAACATAGATCGCATACCCAAAATCACAAGAATATCACTCCAACCATGTTCCAACAATGCACATCAATCATGTTCAACAACCATGTACATTAACACTATACAAAGATAACCAACAACATGTACCAATCATGTATCAACAAGTGTACCAATCATGTATCAATAACAAACCAAAATATTCCTCAACAAGATGTATCAAGATCACCATGTACTTCAAGTATGTATCCCATCCATGTACCCAATCATATACCTCTACCATATACCAATAACATACACCAAGATAACCATCAAGATACCTCTATAAATGCACCACACTCTCCATAAGTCAAATACCATAAATCCTCACATCAACCATGTCCCACAACCTCACTGTTATGCAACTTCTATCTATACCAATAACTTCAACAACATACCTCAACCAAAATCCCTCAAACATGAACCAATACTAAACTTCAGTAGATCTGTCTTAAATTAACTCTACAACAAGCCCTAAACTTCCAAGAGGGCATCCAACAGATTTACAAGGCAAACCCTCAACCAAATTCATATATTCAACACTACACATACGAAAAACATACCTTTTTCTTCTTGTAGTGTTCTCCTTCCGCAATTTTGTTGCCGTGATTTTGCGTACGTGAATCTGTTGCTACGATTTTTCTGCCACACTTTTTCTGTCGCGGTTTTGCTGCCATGATTCTGCTGACAGGAATCTGTTGCCGCGAGTTTTCTACCATGATGTTTTTTATGCACTTTTTATGTCGCACTTTTTCTTCCGTACTTTTCCTACAGTGATTTTTCTGCCACACTTTTCCTGCCATGATTTTTTTTCCACACTTTTCCTGCCACGATTTTTTTGCCGCACTTTTTCTTTATCAATAATACCTTCCCAAATAAACTTTCAGAAAATAGATATTTAATGATATTCAATAGGTGTTAATGGGAGACCCTTGCTCTCTTATTTATACTCTCCAAGTAGCTTCATCTAGAGGTATCAACTTTTGTCCAATTAACCACTTTTTCCACTTAACTTAACCACTTTTCCCACTTAACTTAACCAATTTCCACAAATAGTAAGTTCTCCACTCCTAGTTGCAATTAAATTTATTATTTAATTTATTTATTTTTCAACCACTTTGACTTATCCATAAATAGTAAACTCACCACTTCTTGTTGCAACAAATTTATTATTTAAATAATTTCTCTTTGCAACCAATTTGACTACTTTATTATTTAAATAATTTATCTTTGCTCACAACTTATTGTTGCAAATTTTCTATAATTAGTCAATTCATAACTTTTTTTCCCTTAACTAACTTCTTGTTGCAACCACTTTATTATTTAATTTATTTCTTGGTCAACCACTTTGACTATTCAATCTTCTCATCACAACTGCTTTAAACTCACAAATTCTTGTTGCAACTAATTTATTTTTAATTATTTTCTTGATGTAGCAACTATGCCCATGATAAACTCCTAGTTACCATGAATTTCACTAGTACACTTCTTCTAGGAGCTTCTAGAATAATTGACTTCTTTGAACTTCTTCAGGCTTCTAGATAACTCATGAGGGTTCTCCAACTTCATATGGCCATAACTCTCTAATCGTGGGGAGTTATGTGATCTTCCACATATCCCCGGAAATGGAATGACATATACCATCCATATATAATAGTTTTACCTATAAATTCATTGATATTAATGTATTTATACCTTAAACAAACTCAGGTCCCTTACCCATGCATTTTTTCTATTGGAATTTTCTATCGGACTTCTCCAAGGGTTGACATGAATCACTAAGGTTTGAAATCAATCTACAATATCACTCTCCCAGGGTTGAAATCAATGAAAACCAACAGTCCAAACCAAGTTTCCATCAACCTGAGCCAATTGTCTCATAATCGCCCCCTTTTGCATTGATGGAAACACCAACATTGATGACAACACTTAGTCATGATAACATTCATGCTTATACTCCTCATCAATGTTTTTATTTCACCCCCTTTGAAATCAATGGAAAAGGGTATCTCCCTTTGGGGATGCTCCCCTTGTCTAAATTCCTTTGATATTTCTTTGTGTTTCTAAGCCTTTGATTACTCTCTATCACTTCATATTAATAAAATATCTCCATTTGACAAAGGGTATCACTCTGATGCAACACAAAAGTCATGCCACTCATTCTTCCCTTGTGACAATCACTCCCCCTGGAAACATGCCTCTATGCTCTCTCTCCAAGCATCTAACTCTCTATCCCACATTTGATGAATCTCTTCCCCTGGAATCATACCTCTATTCTTACCTCTCTGTCTAACAACTTCTCTGAATGATATTTCTACCTATATTTTTGGTTATGTTTCTCTCTCTTAACTTCTTTACAAGATGTTGTGTAGAAAAAAATATGTCTTTCTGTACCTACTGCCTTTTGGATTTATTTTCCATTGGTGCTTCCTTGTGTAATCAACTGACATATATGAAAATCATTCAAGAATAAGAATTCAAATATTCCTTTGTAATTATCATCCATTATTATAATGTTCCTTTGTCTCTAAACAACTCTCTGAACCAATCTATGAATCCATGCTTTTGTCCATTGTCATATATCTATCTAAACCTGCTAAGTGTTCTTACAAATCCATATTTGTCCATACTATCAAAGAATATGANGTACACCTACTGAACTAAATTATATAGTCATAGAAAAAGAGTTTATTGTTGTCATACATGCTATAAATAATTTTCCCCATTACATAACTGGATATCCTATAATTATACACATTGATCATGATGATATAAGATATTTGATGAATAAACCTATAGCTCATGGCAAGGTGACTATATGGTTACTATTGTTACAAGAGTTTGACATTACCATCATGGACAAAACAGGGAAATATAATGTTGTTGTTGACTTCCTTTGTCGGCTTTTCAATGATGGGAATGCACCCCTAGTCAAGGACGCCTTTCCTAATGATCATCTTTTTGTATAATCTACTAACTCACTATGGTTTGTAGATATTTATAATTACTTGGTTGTAGGAAAATTTTTGTCACACCTATCACCAAAATAATGAAAAAAGGTCATCAAACAAAGTGGCAGGTATTCATGAATTGAAAGATGTCTTTTCTACACAGGACCAGACTCCGTCATCTGGCATTGTGTAATGGATCAATATATGTATGATGTATTGAAAGCATGTCATGATTGTCCCTATGGAGGAAACTTTGTGAAAAAAAAAGAATAGTCTATAAAGTAATCCATCTTGGATACTACTGTCCCATTATCTCTACGATGTCTGTTGGGATGAACTAGTGATCTATATTCATTGGTATTTTATTATCAATCCGTGTCAGTACAATTATGAGGAACTAACACCATATGTGCATATTTGATCTTGAATCTACCTAAAGAATAAAAAAATAATATAAAAATCTCACTAACAAAAAATAATTCCTATGTTCACAATCATTTAGACTTTCTCATCAAATGGTAGGGATTTATATTTCAAGAAGTCACACCGGGTCCTTACTTACAAATGCGCTCTGTCTTGTCTAACTAAACTTTTGGAATCATAAATGAATATTTATAAATGTGAGTAAAAGGTTGGTTGGAGATAAAATCAATCTATCCAATACTGAGATGAAATGTGCAAGTAATGAAGTTTACATACTTAGTTTAAACTTCAAGTATATTCTATGAAAACTATTGGTATAACGCAGTAGATGGAACACCATTAAATTGTTTTATTGTCTTTAAATAATCATCCAAAACAATTACTCACCATGCACAAAGAAACATTGTCTATGATCTAAAACTATGCATCTACAGGAAATTACAATGAATATGATCTCACAGGAAATAGTAACAAGTATGAAATCAACTAAGACGAAGTACTTCCAAAATTCACACACACACACACTTATTAAAGATAAAAACAACACATACCAAGGGGGCCTCCTAGATATGTTGTCAAATAAACTTAGAACGTATAGAGAACTTCAACGCATAAGATAACTCAGAACTTCCTTATATTGAATTTTAAGGAAAATGTCAACAATTACAATATATATTCAAGTTCATAACTACATTCTCAGCAACTCCTCTATGATTTGTTTCTCATATTTCATATCTATTACAAGCAAATTGAGTGTTCCTCAATACACTCTATTTTAAAAAATGGATTATAGGAAAAATAGCTCAGATCTCCATTATAGCATTTGATATAGATTTTCCTTGATCTTCTCGATCAGGTCCTTTATTTTTTGATAATTGTATCCTCATTCCTCACTTATGGCATTGAATCCTAAATTCTATGATTCAAATTTGGATTTCCTATAGTAACTACCTACGGATATCCTGTAATAAATTCCTCTCGAATTTGACTATCATTGACCTTCGGGTGTCGAATGGAATGGGGATGAAAATATATATAAATCACCATATCTTGGTATTGGTGAAGTATATCCAAGTGAAAATTCTTCCTTAGAATGAGTGAAGATATGCCAACGTGTACAATCCCTTTAATATCTCATGAAGCATAGTAAATTCCCGTAATAACTGGATTATATATAATTTTGCAAAGGAAAATATCTCTTAACATTATTTACAATAATAAAACAATATTTAATCTTAATTAACAACTTATTAACTTATTTACACTTGTTAGGCCATCAATTAGGTAAAATTAGCAAAAACTAGTGGTTTTCAGGGTCAAAATGGAAGAAAATGGAACTAGAAAAGGAGTCAAATTGAAACCCATCAATGTTGAGGAGTATGTAAAAAGGTTTGATAGTTTCCACAGGATGGGATTCCTAATTCAGTTAGACAAAATGCCTCTACAAACACAAATAGTAGTGGAGCCTTTCAAGAAGTGGACCCTTGATTTCATAGGGCCTATTAACCCTCCATACTAGAAAAACTCCTACATGCTAGTGTGCACAAACTACATTACAAAGTGGATGGAAGAAAAGGCCCTTCTAATAGCCACAGAACAATGTTACGAGTAAAATATCTCTATGGCTAGGGGAAAACCATAATAGATGAAACAAAACCCACAAATCAACTCTAATCTCAAGTATGTTGCATAAATGAAATTCTAACAAGATAAGGATAGAAGCCTACCTCATCTGGATGTCCAAAGAAGACCATTGTTGAGCACACGAACAAAATCTTTACACCTAAAACTTGTCTTCAACAACCAAGATATGAAAGCATGTGGCATTGATATATATTGTTATCATATAAATCAACATAATCTATTAACACACATAACAAATACACCCATGGAAAGAAATACAAATATTTGCAAGATATATCAATTGGATGAGAAGAGATCATTTCTATTATTGTAATCAAAAGAAGTACATAGGTGACAAAATTCTATAATGACACATATCGAAACCAAGAAACTAAGTCCCTGCAGTTGGGCCTCCACCACTTCAATCCTCCACAAAGGAAATCTCACATGTAGGAGTCAATAAGGTTCTCCATCACAAGATAGGAAATAGCTTGGGGGTTGAACACAAAAGTTCATACTTTCAAGGACAAAGGGATGTAGACTCAATTGAGGTGAAATTTCTCAAGAGTGTCTTTTATCTCAACGATGTATTGGATTCTCCATGGCTTGGATATAACTCAATTTATAACCTCCAAATGGAATTGAAGGGTCAATTCAGAGAGTTTACAATATATGGAAGGTCAAGGATCACAGATCGCGTGACATGGCATGGAAACCCAATGCAATTTTTATTTTTTGTGCACCAAACCGGATGTACATAGGTTGTAATGGAGAAGTATGCATATGTACACGAGTTGTATAACTATTAGGTCACGTACATGTATAAAAATGAGTGTTTTTAATATCTAGAGTGAGGGGAAATGAGGTCTGTCGAGGGAAATGGAAGGCCATAAGAGAAATATGCATGGAGTATGGAAATTTTTTCTATAACAAACAAGTTGTGGAAAAATGTCTCCATAGAGAAATCTTTATCAGGTACATGATACCCATGGAAATTCTTATAGATGGAGGGGCTTATTTCACCTCCATGCACATTAGAACCATTACAAATATTTTCCATATTAAGCACAAGATAACTATGCCATATCATCCATAGGCTAATGGGAAGGTGGAATGGACAAATAAAATCCTTCAGACCATCTTGACAAATACTTTTCAAATTCATCTCAAGGATTGGGTAGATAAACTCCCATATACATTATGGGAATACAAAACTACCTAGTGAAACACCACAAAGTGCACTCCATATGAGCTCGTTTGTGGGAAGCAATCTATTTTTCCCATAGAGACCGAAGTGAAAACAAATGCATCCAACTTAAATAGTATTCTTACTATTTTTCTTCTTACTCCAAGTTATTCATCATTGAGTTTCAGAATAAAAATTAAATGTGCATGAAGTGTTTATGACATTATATTGCAAAGGATTATTAACGGGTAATAAATATACCAATGGCTATTACTTCTCACAATGATTTTGTTAAAATGAAGGCAATATAATTTCTATTCAACCTTAAAAAAGAATATGCCCATGTTTTTATTTCATTCAATGATTATTCAAAGTAACATGTGCAACATATGTGGATCCTCCATCATTATAACACTTAAAATAATCTAATATGAAATTTGAAGATGAAAAAATGAAGGATTCCAATTGGATACATAGCATGTGCATAAAAAAATTCCAATCCATTCATTCAACTCACCATCTCATTAATAAATGTTGACACAATAACAATTAAAATGATAGATTCATTGAATCATTGGAAGAGATATAACATTGGTTCCTAGCTTTGTGAATGTAAACTTTGTTCTCATTTGATTCCTTTATGAAAAATACCATATAAATACTACACATGCTAATGAATATCTTTTCTTTCATGCAATAAGCTTGAATATCATCCATGAATTGTAGTCTGACAATAACTAGGTATGAAAGGTGATGAACCACTAGTGAAAGAAAAAAGAAGAAGAAAGATCGATCAAGTTATTCCTTCAACCATAGATTATTCAAGAAAATTAATCTTTCCTAAAACAAAATCTCCCTTCAACATTAAAAATAAAATTATACAAATCCCCTTTTATTCAATCTAATTTCTAATTAACATGCAATTCTACTTATAAATGCATATAAACGTTTAGTCCAATAAATACAAGAATACTCAAACTTAAAAAGAAATAAAAAGTGACGCATGATTTTGGTTCAACAATGAGGTATAGGCAAGCAATTTTATCAATCCATAACCATTAGATTCAAAATTCTCATCAATAAACATACCTATAACCATATCATTGAAATACCAAAGAAACCATATCATTGAAATACCAAAGAAATGATGAGATAGTAAATGAAATGTGATTCTTTCATGCAAACTGCCAATTAACTAGCACGCATCTTTTAGGTCTCTATTTGTTAATCATGTCCAATACTATTTGCATTTTAATGATTTAAATATGGCATTTGGAAAGCATAAAAAATAAAATCCATCCACCTATCAAATGAACAATAAAAAAGTATCTTATACTAAGTAAATATTTAAGCTATTTTTTAATCAAAAACTCTTCAACCAACCTACAACATTAAACTGGTCAACCCACTACAATATTTGTAATGCACTAGATCTTTTGTCAGCCATCCTTTGGTAGTCAAACCTTCATAATCCATACTCTTAAACATTGCATAATATGCCTCTTCAAATAATTTTGAGACTGTGGGTAAGAAAAGATCCATGCAAATAATTTTGTTAAAGGTGAAATGAGAGGGAACCAATCCTCATTTGAAATCGTCATTCAATGACCACCAATTTGCACACAACTACCTTTCATTCAAGCTATATTTAATAATATTATGTACACTTAAATTTGATAAATGTGCAAGAATATGGATTTTTTTCCAATATAAAATTTAAACTATTTAAATTCCATGATCCAAAATTTATCATCATATAATTTTCCATCTATCTTAGTATTTTTTCGGTAGAAAACGTGGTGGAATTGGGTTGCAGGACCCATTTTAGTGGCAAGTCTCAGTTTGGAAAATTGGGATTTGAAATCTTTCAAAACCATTTTGAGGCATTAAACAACATTTCTTTGGGTTATGGCATCCAAAAAAATTCTCACACCCTCAATGTTGATCTACACACTATTAAATTTCCAACTATGTGGAAATCACCTCAATCGGAGCTCATATGCGAAATTTATGCCTCCCACAAGTTGACCTACCTTGTTGGCCATCATAGTACATACTACAAGTGGATGCCATGCCAACCCCCATTACTCACATATGGGGCTAGCCACGTGTGGACTTTCAATAAGAATCTATAAGGTCCAAACCTTATCACTAATTGAGGGTTGAGGATGAAAAAACCCTAACCCTAGATGGCTATCGGGTTATGTTAAATATCAGGCTTCTAGGAGGAGAAGGGGTTCCATTCTTTATTATTTTTTTTGTTTTATAGTTTAGTAGAACATATAGGAGTGGTATTTTGGGAGCATAATAAAGGAGGAAAATATTTTTTAGTATCCAAGCATGCCACATTGTCAAAGGAAACTCCATAATGGGTGCCTCTTTCTTTGTATTTGCATTTCCATAACTAAAGAAAAGAGAGTAGACCATAGGCATCACCTTCTAGATAATTTTTCTCCCGTATTGGGTTTCCCAAAATATATATTGTGTTTATTTGTGTGTGGATGGTGTGTTCTTATGCTCATTTCTTTCACTTTCGTATTTCATAAATTCAAGTAAATAAAGTAATTAATTAACCTAAGATCTAAGGTTAATCAATTTGCATAGTTTAAGATTTCTTAATATTATAACATCTATTGTGAAAAATGGTTCTAGTAGAATATCCACGATAGTTTACATATCATTCCAACTTGAAAAGAAATTGATGAAGGGTTATTTTAGAACATGTATATGTATATAGAGAGTTGGTAAATGCACTGATAATAATTTACATCACCACCTCTCATTAATTAATAAAACTCTCACAAAAATATGGGATTTAACATGACTTGGTTATTCATTCAAGAAGCACCAAGATTGGTTAATGGTTTATTGAATCTAAAACTCTCCTTCAGTTGATTCCCTCATACAAGCTATTATATAATCCAATATGTCATCCATTCCTTCCTTTTAATTAAAATGGAAATGTTATTGTTGTGTGCAAAGTATTGTAGTCCCATTAAGTCAAGGCATGCAAAGTAAGACCTAAGAAATGTAGTAGTACCAAGTACTAAAAAACAAATGAATTCAGGCATTTTTTGGATCAAGGATTTTTTCAATTAAACTTTCCACACTCAACTTATCAATATATTATGGATACATGCAATCCAAATAGTTTGATCGTCACTCATCCTTGGAAATCAAACCTCCAATAAAGAAAATTATCAATCAAAATTTGTAATATTGTGCGAAATTAAAAGAAAGGAATTTATTTTCTCATGAAAACTAAAGGAACGGAGAATGAACAACATATTTACATTGAGGGGGTATGCAATGAAGAGAAAAATATTTTTCTTCTTTTTTTACACCCTTTGCTAGTGTCAGACAGTTTCCTTAATGATTTTTCATTTACTATTGTTGAGAAAAAAAAAAATTCAAGTTGATGCAACCCTCTCAAATAGCAAGAAGCACCATGTCATTTACTCAAAATTGAAATTTCTCCAACTAAGTTCCCATTCGATCTGTAACTCATTACCAAACATTAACAACCATGAAAATGTAGCTATGGCTCTTTTGCAATGCCAAAAATGTGAGAGAGGATTGAAACATGAATTTATAAGTGAAAATGCATTTTCATCATGGTAGAATCAGTATGCATCAGTCATGAGAAATATCTAGTAGTAATTGTTGGTTGAAATGTATTTGAATAAACATGCATCTATAAAAAAATCATGGAGAATGGTGGAGAAACACTCATCTATAACCAAGAGTTGAACATGGAGCCCACCTAGGGTGAAAGAGTGAAAATAGGAAAGGAGGTTTCCTTTTTCCTTTATAGGGTTGTAGCTAACATTACTAGGGTAGTGATTGAGAATCACAAAAGGAAACATCAGTAGCAAAACTCTAGAAACTAATGATGGCTAAGTTGGGGATAGAAAGAAGAAAAATGATACGTTTGGAAGGTAACCTAGTCATCGAACTCAACGATTTTTCCTTCTAGGGAAAAATGAATGGGTTGGATAGTTAAGGAGTCAAATTGTTAAGCTAAAAGGCTATTTTAGAGGCTTGTTATCCTTTAAAACTAGTAAATTGACCTTTCTAAGGAAAATTTATTGGTTTGGAATCTTGTTGACCTATGAACATAGTGAATTAGCCTTTCAAATTTTGAATAATAATAATAATAATAATAGTCTCTCTCCTGGTGTTATTTATAGAATAATTTGTGTATTTCAACACCCAAGGGTAAATTGCTAATTTTAGATTCTTGTTCACCTCTCAAATAAATCATTTATCCTTAATAAGGAAAATCAATAGGTTGGGAAACCAACAAACTCTCAAAGTTAGTGATTTTTCCTTTTACTCATTAAATGCTACCAAAAAGAAAAATATTTTCAAGCATATAATCATTTTAAAACTAATTCTTGTAGATTACATCCTTCATATGCTAAATCATCAAGTCTAAAGATATCTTGGGATAATGCAAGGCTCATATGACTCATTGGAATCCATGATAAGTCATAAAAACTCTTCTACTTTCATATTCTTCCATGAGAAAAGCTAAGGCAAACATATCTGTTGTTGAATCTCTAGATTCATCATACAACCTTAACCTTAAATATTGAGTCAAAATTAAACCAAGATATTGCTTGTTCAAGGATTAAAAATTAATTAAAATCAAAACTAACAAAGAATCATGGTTTTTCATATTTATAAATCTATAACTCAATCACTAAACATCAATTCATTGAACTATCATATGCATGGCATAGAGGAGATGATGATATTTCCAATGCATGTTCATATGAACTCTTTCACCTTAGCTCAATGCCTTTCATAAATTGGGTTTCTCAATTGGACCATTAAATGGGAATTTTAAAACAAAAAAAATTATATTTTTGCACCTCATAATCAAATTTCATCTATTTTCTTACAACCATAGACCCAAATAATGTACATATATCATCTTCCATAGGCCCCATATTCATTTCAATAAAACCCCTAAAATGCATGCAAACATGCCTTGGAAGCTAAATTCCTTCTCTCATACAAAGAACTACTTCATCATGTAGGATTACTGAGAGGGGGGGGGGGGGTGAATCAGTAATGAATAATTATACCAATTGTTAATCCTTTAAACCACAAAGTATATTATTTTACTTATTCAACCATGTTCATTTGTTCATCATCAATATTTTACCATATCATAACCATTAACATTCATTAGTGCATAATAAAAAATAACAAACAAATCCACACAATGCACAATACACCAATATTTACGTGGAAACCCAATGCGGGAGAAAACCACATAATGATTTTATTATATGTCAAGAATTACATTCAAGGAAGAACCAACTTCCAATTCTCTAGCTACAAATGGAAGGAGGCTCCGACCCCCTAATTTCTTAGACTACAACCTGAGGGAAGCTCCAACTCCCCAATTCTCTGGCTACAACTAAAAGGAGGCTACAACCCTCTATGTTCTCTATCTACAACTGGAAGGTGGTTACAACCACCTATCCTTGCCCCATCCAACTACCCTGAAATATAAGTAAAATGATGGAACCACTATCACACTGTCATTGTGAGATATATTATTGTGAACCTGTACCAATCTGTGCCACTGACCTATAATCAATCTATGATAGTGTCCTGTAACCAACCTAGACTTGTGCCTTTCCTGTACCAAAAAAATTAATACACCAACAACATGTACCAATACTCTCCTTAATATATCATATATGATAACATAGATCGCATACCCAAAATCACAAGAATATCACTCCAACCATGTTCCAACAATGCACATCAATCATGTTCAACAACCATGTACATTAACACTATACAAAGATAACCAACAACATGTACCAATCATGTATCAACAAGTGTACCAATCATGTATCAATAACAAACCAAAATATTCCTCAACAAGATGTATCAAGATCACCATGTACTTCAAGTATGTATCCCATCCATGTACCCAATCATATACCTCTACCATATACCAATAACATACACCAAGATAACCATCAAGATACCTCTATAAATGCACCACACTCTCCATAAGTCAAATACCATAAATCCTCACATCAACCATGTCCCACAACCTCACTGTTATGCAACTTCTATCTATACCAATAACTTCAACAACATACCTCAACCAAAATCCCTCAAACATGAACCAATACTAAACTTCAGTAGATCTGTCTTAAATTAACTCTACAACAAGCCCTAAACTTCCAAGAGGGCATCCAACAGATTTACAAGGCAAACCCTCAACCAAATTCATATATTCAACACTACACATACGAAAAACATACCTTTTTCTTCTTGTAGTGTTCTCCTTCCGCAATTTTGTTGCCGTGATTTTGCGTACGTGAATCTGTTGCTACGATTTTTCTGCCACACTTTTTCTGTCGCGGTTTTGCTGCCATGATTCTGCTGACAGGAATCTGTTGCCGCGAGTTTTCTACCATGATGTTTTTTATGCACTTTTTATGTCGCACTTTTTCTTCCGTACTTTTCCTACAGTGATTTTTCTGCCACACTTTTCCTGCCATGATTTTTTTTCCACACTTTTCCTGCCACGATTTTTTTGCCGCACTTTTTCTTTATCAATAATACCTTCCCAAATAAACTTTCAGAAAATAGATATTTAATGATATTCAATAGGTGTTAATGGGAGACCCTTGCTCTCTTATTTATACTCTCCAAGTAGCTTCATCTAGAGGTATCAACTTTTGTCCAATTAACCACTTTTTCCACTTAACTTAACCACTTTTCCCACTTAACTTAACCAATTTCCACAAATAGTAAGTTCTCCACTCCTAGTTGCAATTAAATTTATTATTTAATTTATTTATTTTTCAACCACTTTGACTTATCCATAAATAGTAAACTCACCACTTCTTGTTGCAACAAATTTATTATTTAAATAATTTCTCTTTGCAACCAATTTGACTACTTTATTATTTAAATAATTTATCTTTGCTCACAACTTATTGTTGCAAATTTTCTATAATTAGTCAATTCATAACTTTTTTTCCCTTAACTAACTTCTTGTTGCAACCACTTTATTATTTAATTTATTTCTTGGTCAACCACTTTGACTATTCAATCTTCTCATCACAACTGCTTTAAACTCACAAATTCTTGTTGCAACTAATTTATTTTTAATTATTTTCTTGATGTAGCAACTATGCCCATGATAAACTCCTAGTTACCATGAATTTCACTAGTACACTTCTTCTAGGAGCTTCTAGAATAATTGACTTCTTTGACCTTCTTCGGGCTTCTAGATAACTCATGAGGGTTCTCCAACTTCATATGGCCATAACTCTCTAATCGTGGGGAGTTATGTGATCTTCCACATATCCCCGGATATGGAATGACATATACTATCCATATATAATAGTTTTACCTATAAATTCATTGATATTAATGTATTTATACCTTAAACAAACTCAGGTCCCTTACCCATGCATTTTTTCTATCGGAATTTTCTATCGGACTTCTCCAAGGGTTGACATGAATCACTAAGGGTTGAAATCAATCTACAAATCACTCTCCCAGGGTTGAAATCAATGAAAACCAACAGTCCAAACCAAGTTTCCATCAACCTGAGCCAATTGTCTCATAATCACCCCCTTTTGCATTTATGGAAACACCAACATTGATGACAACACTTAGTCATGATAACATTCATGCTTATACTCCTCATCAATGTTTTTATTTCACCCCCTTTGAAATCAATGGAAAAGGGTATCTCCCTTTGGGGATGCTCCCCTTGTCTAAATTCCTTTGATATTTCTTTGTGTTTCTAAGCCTTTGATTACTCTCTATCACTTCATATTAATAAAATATCTCCATTTGACAAAGGGTATCACTCTGATGCAACACAAAAGTCATGCCACTCATTCTTCCCTTGTGACAATCACTCCCCCTGGAAACATGCCTCTATGCTCTCTCTCCAAGCATCTAACTCTCTATCCCACATTTGATGAATCTCTTCCCCTGGAATCATACCTCTATTCTTACCTCTCTGTCTAACAACTTCTCTGAATGATATTTCTACCTATATTTTTGGTTATGTTTCTCTCTCTTAACTTCTTTACAAGATGTTGTGTAGAAAAAAATATGTCTTTCTGTACCTACTGCCTTTTGGATTTATTTTCCATTGGTGCTTCCTTGTGTAATCAACTGACATATATGAAAATCATTCAAGAATAAGAATTCAAATATTCCTTTGTAATTATCATCCATTATTATAATGTTCCTTTGTCTCTAAACAACTCTCTGAACCAATCTATGAATCCATGCTTTTGTCCATTGTCATATATCTATCTAAACCTGCTAAGTGTTCTTACAAATCCATATTTGTCCATACTATCAAAGAATATGA
>JZKD02S0139870.1:10840-23831 GCA_000966675.3 Picea glauca | reverse complement strand
CTCGACTCAAGGGGTAGAAGGCTCCAAATCGATGGAAGATATAATTATGGTAGATCATTCTTAGGCCATTGAAGAAGGACAAAAATGGAAACCAAGAAAATGTATTCCAAAGGCACATAATATACCCAAGTATGAAATCTGATCTGAAAGTGTAGCTAGTTATGTCTAGTATATGCAAGATCACACAATCATACGAAAATTCCTAGAAATTTGGCCCACAAAACGTGATCTGATTGCTTGGATCAATACCCACTGGAAACCCTAGGGAAGATTCAATCTCAAACTAGGTTCTAAAGTATTTTTTACAGGCATATTTCATAGTCTGCAGGATCAAGATAGGATCTTTGAGAATGGACCTTATTTCTTCCACTCGACGGATTACATTTGCGATATTAGATGGAGAAATTTAACCCTAATAAGGAACAATTCACCTTCACTCCAGTTTGGGTCCACCTCTATTATCTACCCCAGGAATACTGGGGCAAGAAATTTCTAGCAAGGATTAGGAATACCCTTGGAACCTATAGCAAACCGACAGAGGCCACTAAGCAAGGAAAATATACAACCTATGCCAGAATATGCATATATATGAATGTATCAGTCCCCATCCAAAACTCCATTTGTCTTTCATATCAGAAGACATAGGCGTAATCCCTACCCCACAGGTATTTCCAAAACCCTAGCTACAAAAAATAGTTATGATATCCTCAACTCAAATCTAGAGAATCCAATCCCGAAACAATCCTCTGACCCTCCCTTCAAGGATCAAAATCCATAAAATCGTATGACTCACTTTCCATCCCTTAAGATCCCAAAAGGCCCAAAACCTATAATGTACCTTTGGACATGCCACCATTGCAATATATTTCCATGCACCAGGATCATGAGGAAGAAACAGATCTCGATCTGGAGGACATGGATCTAGAGGGAATTTACCTTCAAGGCAATTTTGATGCTTGTTAGTTCCAAGATATCAAATCTATCCATATGGAGCATATCCAAAGAGTTTGAAAATCCCTGGGTAAAAATTCAAAAGGACCTTACAGATCACATCTTTAGTCAAGCTCATCTTTGTCCCTGAGAGTCCAAACAAATAGGCCAAATATGCCTAAGAAATTCCCTAAATATAACAAGTGTAGAGGAAAAAAGTCCAATATTCAACTTCTTCAGGAAATTGGTGATATATTAGTGAAATCTAGGCATAATGCATTAATTATGTATTCATACCGAACCTCTCTCACCCAAAATTTTGAATTAAATTTATCTCCTAGAATATTTGCAGCATAAATGGAAAGAGCAAGCAAAGGTTCTTATGAAACAAGGTACTCTCCGAATCTCTAGATATTTTTCTCCTTCAAGAAACTAAGTGTTCTAGTTCTTATTTAGATAACATTTCCAAGAAAAATTGGAGGGAAGAACATTATATGGCATTGGATTTCAAAGGGGGTGTTGGAGGGATTTCTATTCTATGGAACCCTGCCACAATCATCTTGGATAAAAAAAATCCCACGCCTCAAAGTATTTCAACTTGCTTCAAACCAATTAGAGATTAAATGTCTGGATTTGTAACTAATGTTTATGTTCCTCATCATCTAAATGAGAAAATCAACTTCCTTAACTCCCTGTAGCTTTTAAAGGATGTTGTTGGAAAAAAAATGGATTCTTGGGGGAGATTTCAAGATGATATATTCTCCGGAGGAAAAAAGGAAGGATTTGTAGACTTGAAGGGGATAGTGACTCCTTTCACTCCTTCATGCAAGACAACAATATCATTGATATTGAAACCATCAATGGACTATTCACTTGGAACAACATATGAGGGGGAAATCATCAAATAACCTGTAGACTTGAAATATTTCTACTCTCAAAGTCATTAATGCTCTCTCAACAACAGATGGAGGCCATTATTCTTTCATATGAAGGTTCATATCACTAGCCCATCTGTATTACCATTGAAGTACAAGGGATTCCCTATAAAATTCCTTTCAAGTTTGAAATTTTTTGGCTAACGCACCCGGACTTTCAGGAAAATATTCAGATATAGTGGCAGGAGTAAAACTTAGCTCACAGAACACTTACATACTGCTTGCAACAACATATGAAGGCATTGAAGCTTCATCTTAAAATTTGAAACAAACACGTTTTTGGTAACATTTTTCAAGAAAGGAAAATGTTGGAATCTCAAATGGAAAAGTTGTAGAAGAACTTTATTTCCCGAGGATGCAATGAGGAGTCCATCAATCTGGAAAATTAGATATCTGACCAACTAGAGGAACGATGATGCCAAGAGGAAATTATCTGGAGGAAAAAATCCAGAATACAGTAGCTAAAAGAGGGAGAGAGAAAATCTAAGTTCTTTCATTACTCCATGGTCCAACGAAGGCAAGCCAATCACATCATTCTACTTAGGACAACTCTAGGTAATAAGTTCATTTCCCACCATGATATTGAGCAAGAAATCACCACATATTTTAGTAATTTATTATTTGAACCTATTCCGAATAGATTTGAATCTATTCTCTTCATCACAAGAAATATCCCAAAACTCCTCTTAAAAGAAAATAATGATTTTATGATGTGTCCCATATCACTTTTATAAGTGGAAGAAGCTATTATGAGCCTCGCTCCTGGAAAATCCCCAAGACTGGATGGTTTTACCTATGATTTATTTCACCATTGTTGGCCTATTGTCAAAGTGAATGTGTAGGCTCTCGTCTCTTAATCTCAAAGAATTTGTGTCATCCTCCCTGCTCTTAATGACACATTTATCACTCTCATCCCCAAGGAATGGAAAGCTTCATATCCCTCTCAATTCAGACCAATTTCTCTTTGCAATTTTATCTACAAGATTATAACAAAAGTCCTTGCGTCCTGTCATAAGCCCCTTATGCCTCTCCTTGTGGGACATGGGAAATCTAGGTATGTTGAAGGTTGAAAAATCCTTGAATACATTACTCTTGCAATGGAGGTTATCCATTCCATCAAATCTTCCAAAACCCCGGGGATGCTAATCAAACTTGATATGTCAAAGGATTTTGACAAGCTAAGTTGGTACTTGGTAGTGTATACAAGAGATCATGCTACCCTTCGATTTCCATCCCAATTGGGTCAAATGGATTCTCCAACTCATCTCTTATTATTTTTTACCCATCTTGATTAATGGCTCTCCCACACCCCCCTTCCAACCATCACATGGAATTCATTAAAAATACCCCCTTTCTCCTTTTCTTTTTATCCTTATGGCAGAAGGTCTCAGTCACAACATCAAGGATTCCATTTAGTATCAGAAAATTCAAGAGATCTCTCTCCATGAATCCCCTTCCCCTCCAACCCATAATCAGATTGTTGATGATACCATGCTAATGGGTGCCCCCACTTTCAATAATTCCAGGGATTTCAAAGGGATTCTAGATGTTTTTATGGATTACTTAGGTACTTATATCAGTCACCTGAAATCTCATATTTTATTTTTCAATACCTTTCTTCCTGTCCAATTTCAAATCTCTCTCATCCTAGGCTTCTCTAGGATCTCCCTTCCATTGAAATAACTTGGAGCCCCTCTCCTAGAATTTGTTGCTCATAACTTCTCCTAGGAAGACCTCTTATCTTGCCTGCAAAAAAAAAATTATATTTGGACCTTCAAATTCCTCAATGTAGTAGGTCATCTTATTCTCCTCAAATCGGTCATCCAGGCCATCCCCCTATGTCTCTTCTCAGTCCTTGATGCCCCTAAGCACATCATCAATGCAATCAGAACCCTTTAGTAAAATTTTCACTCATCAATGCAATTAGAACTCTAGCAAGACTCCAATACCAATAGAAAATGGGCACTGGTGGCATGGGACTCACTATGTATTCTAAATCTTAATGGTTTCCTGGGCTTGCGAGATCCAAATATACTTAATGGAGTACTTGGAACCAAAACCTGGTGGCAATGGATGCAATGCAAAGGATAGATTTGGATCTCCCTCTGGAATAAAAAATATGCTCCAAATATTTGTCCTCAGGAGCTTATAAGAATGACTGGATTTTAGCTAGGATCCATGATTTGGAATACTTCTTGGAATAATTAAACCATCATCCAAGACCACTGCTTTTGGTAGATTAGATATGACCAATCAAATTTCTTTTGGGAGGAATCATGGCAGCAGCCACCCAAACTTCATAATAACCCTCATCTCCTCCCTCTCAAAGAAGGACTAGTGGAAGCTCATGGTAGAACTGTACATATTTACTAGCAGCGAGACTTAGACTTGGATGGATGGAGGGAATGGTATCTTATCCCTGATCATATATGACTCAAGAAAATGGCCTATTTGTATTTGATAAAGGATAATCTCCTTCTTCAGAAAGTCAAATCATCAATTTTTTCGGACAAACATAGATGGGGGTATCAATCTTCTGGAGGATTTTCAGTAAAGGAATCCTTCTCCTAATCCCATCATACCTCAATGTTGAAAGAAAATATTTTTGGAGTTAATATCGTGTCTAAGGTAGCCACATTATTATGGTTGGTAGCTCATGGAAAATCTTAACCTAGGACAATATCCTTTGTAGAGGCTTTTCAGGGCCAGGATTTTTTATTATGTGTGGGAAAGAAAGAGAAACTATGGAGGACATTTTAAATCAATTTGACTTCAGTTAAGGTATTTGGGACCATGGAGAATTCTACTTTCACCAATTTAACAGGAGAGTAGAATCCATCAAGCTCATTATCTCTTCTTAGCATTGTCAAGGATTCAAATGTTCTCTTCTAAATTGGATTTGGAAACTCTTTCCATTTTTCCTTTTGTGGTAGATTTGGAAAGAAAGAAATAGGCACATCTTAAATAATGATAAAATTACACCCTCCTTAGTTTGGACTACAATCAAGCAAGACATTCTGGAAACAATTTTAGCTGGAAATTGGTCAGTGGATGATCTAGACTTCAAAGTGAACGTATGATATTGATTAATTGGATCCCTCCTTCTTCTCTTATCTCTTTGACCCTCTCCAATTCATGCTCTCATTGTGTTTCTATTCCATTTTCTTGGTCCCCTCCCCACTTTGGTTTTGTCAAGCTAAACTTTGATGGATCCTCTAAAGGTAATCCTAGATCGATGAGGATTGGAGGTGTTTTTAGATATGATATGGGATGAATTATGAGGATCTATACTGGATTTATTAGATCCAACTCAAACAACGTTGCAGAAATATGGGATTTAATTCAGGGATTAAAGATTGCTCACCATCACTAATTCTATAAAATGGGTGTAGAAGGATATTCCTAGCTGGTCATTCATCTTCTCACTCGACCTCAAAATGGTATGTTTTCAATCAATATCTTATTCAAATGGCTTCTTGAATTCCTTATTGAACTTCTTCATTCAAGGATCCAAAGGTCTGGGGGTCTAGTACACTCGCATGTCAAAATATATTCCAACAAGCTATCAAGTTGCTTAGTCAATGAGGGAATCTCCAATCCTCCCTCTCCCAAGGATTGTGGTTGGTTTTTTACTTGGGATGAACCCCTAGTTCATCAATTCCATACCATGGATCTTCAATACTGGAATCTCCTAGATTGGGTGACATACGGCCACACTATAATATCCTAGATCCTGGATCCTGGATCTAGATACAAAATGCTAATAACTTGGATTTCAGATATAGTGTTGGAGGATTGGTTGTTGTCATTGATGTCAACCCTAATCATGGGTTTTGGACCGCAAGATTGATAAAGGTATTTGGACATGAATGACAATGCACATGCATATACAACACCCATGAATGGATAGTATACATCATGTTGTTTTCGGTGGTATGTGGCACGTCACGTGGATCCTCATGGTTGAGGAGAAATGAATTTCTGAAGATGACAAAGTGAATTGAAGAAGGAAGTACATGTAGGCCCTGAAGATAATTAAATAAAAGAATTACAAAATAAGAAAGTGTCAGGTCGGCCCTAATGTTAAAAGGAAGTGACATAAATGGTATAAATAAACATAATTATACATTCATGTTGATACAAGTCAAATTTCAGAGGAACTAAGAAGTAAATAAGGATGGATTTCAAGGGAGGATGAAGTCTTTTGGTGATGTGTTCTAAGGTATGTTATTTTCAGGTCATCTTACCATTATTGCTATAAAAAAATTTCTAGAATGATTCAAATGGTGAAATCGCTATGGTATTGAGAAGACATATCAAGGTACATCTGGTAAAATTTTTATCTCTTTATTCACTATAATTATGGAGATACACTCTGTGGAAGATAGGGTTTGTGACAAGTCTTGAAGCTAGTCAATAAACAGGTGTTTCGGGTAAAAAAATCATAACTTCTTCATCGAGAATCCAAATGAAGTGGGAAAATTTTCATTGGAAATATTATGGACTTTTGTTTATTTTGTGCGAGTTTTAGAATCAGATGTTAATTATTGAGCATGGGGCATTCTATGCAAGTTCACTCTCCTGAATAGACCAGAATTGAATAAAGTCTACAATTCTTTCTATAACCTCCTTTTGGGGAGGATTCAAAGAGTGAAAATTGGAGGAATTTTAGAGAATACATTGAGTAATATTATCTACANCTGATCTGAAAGTGTAGCTAGTTATGTCTAGTATATGCAAGATCACACAATCATACGAAAATTCCTAGAAATTTGGCCCACAAAACGTGATCTGATTGCTTGGATCAATACCCACTGGAAACCCTAGGGAAGATTCAATCTCAAACTAGGTTCTAAAGTATTTTTTACAGGCATATTTCATAGTCTGCAGGATCAAGATAGGATCTTTGAGAATGGACCTTATTTCTTCCACTCGACGGATTACATTTGCGATATTAGATGGAGAAATTTAACCCTAATAAGGAACAATTCACCTTCACTCCAGTTTGGGTCCACCTCTATTATCTACCCCAGGAATACTGGGGCAAGAAATTTCTAGCAAGGATTAGGAATACCCTTGGAACCTATAGCAAACCGACAGAGGCCACTAAGCAAGGAAAATATACAACCTATGCCAGAATATGCATATATATGAATGTATCAGTCCCCATCCAAAACTCCATTTGTCTTTCATATCAGAAGACATAGGCGTAATCCCTACCCCACAGGTATTTCCAAAACCCTAGCTACAAAAAATAGTTATGATATCCTCAACTCAAATCTAGAGAATCCAATCCCGAAACAATCCTCTGACCCTCCCTTCAAGGATCAAAATCCATAAAATCGTATGACTCACTTTCCATCCCTTAAGATCCCAAAAGGCCCAAAACCTATAATGTACCTTTGGACATGCCACCATTGCAATATATTTCCATGCACCAGGATCATGAGGAAGAAACAGATCTCGATCTGGAGGACATGGATCTAGAGGGAATTTACCTTCAAGGCAATTTTGATGCTTGTTAGTTCCAAGATATCAAATCTATCCATATGGAGCATATCCAAAGAGTTTGAAAATCCCTGGGTAAAAATTCAAAAGGACCTTACAGATCACATCTTTAGTCAAGCTCATCTTTGTCCCTGAGAGTCCAAACAAATAGGCCAAATATGCCTAAGAAATTCCCTAAATATAACAAGTGTAGAGGAAAAAAGTCCAATATTCAACTTCTTCAGGAAATTGGTGATATATTAGTGAAATCTAGGCATAATGCATTAATTATGTATTCATACCGAACCTCTCTCACCCAAAATTTTGAATTAAATTTATCTCCTAGAATATTTGCAGCATAAATGGAAAGAGCAAGCAAAGGTTCTTATGAAACAAGGTACTCTCCGAATCTCTAGATATTTTTCTCCTTCAAGAAACTAAGTGTTCTAGTTCTTATTTAGATAACATTTCCAAGAAAAATTGGAGGGAAGAACATTATATGGCATTGGATTTCAAAGGGGGTGTTGGAGGGATTTCTATTCTATGGAACCCTGCCACAATCATCTTGGATAAAAAAAATCCCACGCCTCAAAGTATTTCAACTTGCTTCAAACCAATTAGAGATTAAATGTCTGGATTTGTAACTAATGTTTATGTTCCTCATCATCTAAATGAGAAAATCAACTTCCTTAACTCCCTGTAGCTTTTAAAGGATGTTGTTGGAAAAAAAATGGATTCTTGGGGGAGATTTCAAGATGATATATTCTCCGGAGGAAAAAAGGAAGGATTTGTAGACTTGAAGGGGATAGTGACTCCTTTCACTCCTTCATGCAAGACAACAATATCATTGATATTGAAACCATCAATGGACTATTCACTTGGAACAACATATGAGGGGGAAATCATCAAATAACCTGTAGACTTGAAATATTTCTACTCTCAAAGTCATTAATGCTCTCTCAACAACAGATGGAGGCCATTATTCTTTCATATGAAGGTTCATATCACTAGCCCATCTGTATTACCATTGAAGTACAAGGGATTCCCTATAAAATTCCTTTCAAGTTTGAAATTTTTTGGCTAACGCACCCGGACTTTCAGGAAAATATTCAGATATAGTGGCAGGAGTAAAACTTAGCTCACAGAACACTTACATACTGCTTGCAACAACATATGAAGGCATTGAAGCTTCATCTTAAAATTTGAAACAAACACGTTTTTGGTAACATTTTTCAAGAAAGGAAAATGTTGGAATCTCAAATGGAAAAGTTGTAGAAGAACTTTATTTCCCGAGGATGCAATGAGGAGTCCATCAATCTGGAAAATTAGATATCTGACCAACTAGAGGAACGATGATGCCAAGAGGAAATTATCTGGAGGAAAAAATCCAGAATACAGTAGCTAAAAGAGGGAGAGAGAAAATCTAAGTTCTTTCATTACTCCATGGTCCAACGAAGGCAAGCCAATCACATCATTCTACTTAGGACAACTCTAGGTAATAAGTTCATTTCCCACCATGATATTGAGCAAGAAATCACCACATATTTTAGTAATTTATTATTTGAACCTATTCCGAATAGATTTGAATCTATTCTCTTCATCACAAGAAATATCCCAAAACTCCTCTTAAAAGAAAATAATGATTTTATGATGTGTCCCATATCACTTTTATAAGTGGAAGAAGCTATTATGAGCCTCGCTCCTGGAAAATCCCCAAGACTGGATGGTTTTACCTATGATTTATTTCACCATTGTTGGCCTATTGTCAAAGTGAATGTGTAGGCTCTCGTCTCTTAATCTCAAAGAATTTGTGTCATCCTCCCTGCTCTTAATGACACATTTATCACTCTCATCCCCAAGGAATGGAAAGCTTCATATCCCTCTCAATTCAGACCAATTTCTCTTTGCAATTTTATCTACAAGATTATAACAAAAGTCCTTGCGTCCTGTCATAAGCCCCTTATGCCTCTCCTTGTGGGACATGGGAAATCTAGGTATGTTGAAGGTTGAAAAATCCTTGAATACATTACTCTTGCAATGGAGGTTATCCATTCCATCAAATCTTCCAAAACCCCGGGGATGCTAATCAAACTTGATATGTCAAAGGATTTTGACAAGCTAAGTTGGTACTTGGTAGTGTATACAAGAGATCATGCTACCCTTCGATTTCCATCCCAATTGGGTCAAATGGATTCTCCAACTCATCTCTTATTATTTTTTACCCATCTTGATTAATGGCTCTCCCACACCCCCCTTCCAACCATCACATGGAATTCATTAAAAATACCCCCTTTCTCCTTTTCTTTTTATCCTTATGGCAGAAGGTCTCAGTCACAACATCAAGGATTCCATTTAGTATCAGAAAATTCAAGAGATCTCTCTCCATGAATCCCCTTCCCCTCCAACCCATAATCAGATTGTTGATGATACCATGCTAATGGGTGCCCCCACTTTCAATAATTCCAGGGATTTCAAAGGGATTCTAGATGTTTTTATGGATTACTTAGGTACTTATATCAGTCACCTGAAATCTCATATTTTATTTTTCAATACCTTTCTTCCTGTCCAATTTCAAATCTCTCTCATCCTAGGCTTCTCTAGGATCTCCCTTCCATTGAAATAACTTGGAGCCCCTCTCCTAGAATTTGTTGCTCATAACTTCTCCTAGGAAGACCTCTTATCTTGCCTGCAAAAAAAAAATTATATTTGGACCTTCAAATTCCTCAATGTAGTAGGTCATCTTATTCTCCTCAAATCGGTCATCCAGGCCATCCCCCTATGTCTCTTCTCAGTCCTTGATGCCCCTAAGCACATCATCAATGCAATCAGAACCCTTTAGTAAAATTTTCACTCATCAATGCAATTAGAACTCTAGCAAGACTCCAATACCAATAGAAAATGGGCACTGGTGGCATGGGACTCACTATGTATTCTAAATCTTAATGGTTTCCTGGGCTTGCGAGATCCAAATATACTTAATGGAGTACTTGGAACCAAAACCTGGTGGCAATGGATGCAATGCAAAGGATAGATTTGGATCTCCCTCTGGAATAAAAAATATGCTCCAAATATTTGTCCTCAGGAGCTTATAAGAATGACTGGATTTTAGCTAGGATCCATGATTTGGAATACTTCTTGGAATAATTAAACCATCATCCAAGACCACTGCTTTTGGTAGATTAGATATGACCAATCAAATTTCTTTTGGGAGGAATCATGGCAGCAGCCACCCAAACTTCATAATAACCCTCATCTCCTCCCTCTCAAAGAAGGACTAGTGGAAGCTCATGGTAGAACTGTACATATTTACTAGCAGCGAGACTTAGACTTGGATGGATGGAGGGAATGGTATCTTATCCCTGATCATATATGACTCAAGAAAATGGCCTATTTGTATTTGATAAAGGATAATCTCCTTCTTCAGAAAGTCAAATCATCAATTTTTTCGGACAAACATAGATGGGGGTATCAATCTTCTGGAGGATTTTCAGTAAAGGAATCCTTCTCCTAATCCCATCATACCTCAATGTTGAAAGAAAATATTTTTGGAGTTAATATCGTGTCTAAGGTAGCCACATTATTATGGTTGGTAGCTCATGGAAAATCTTAACCTAGGACAATATCCTTTGTAGAGGCTTTTCAGGGCCAGGATTTTTTATTATGTGTGGGAAAGAAAGAGAAACTATGGAGGACATTTTAAATCAATTTGACTTCAGTTAAGGTATTTGGGACCATGGAGAATTCTACTTTCACCAATTTAACAGGAGAGTAGAATCCATCAAGCTCATTATCTCTTCTTAGCATTGTCAAGGATTCAAATGTTCTCTTCTAAATTGGATTTGGAAACTCTTTCCATTTTTCCTTTTGTGGTAGATTTGGAAAGAAAGAAATAGGCACATCTTAAATAATGATAAAATTACACCCTCCTTAGTTTGGACTACAATCAAGCAAGACATTCTGGAAACAATTTTAGCTGGAAATTGGTCAGTGGATGATCTAGACTTCAAAGTGAACGTATGATATTGATTAATTGGATCCCTCCTTCTTCTCTTATCTCTTTGACCCTCTCCAATTCATGCTCTCATTGTGTTTCTATTCCATTTTCTTGGTCCCCTCCCCACTTTGGTTTTGTCAAGCTAAACTTTGATGGATCCTCTAAAGGTAATCCTAGATCGATGAGGATTGGAGGTGTTTTTAGATATGATATGGGATGAATTATGAGGATCTATACTGGATTTATTAGATCCAACTCAAACAACGTTGCAGAAATATGGGATTTAATTCAGGGATTAAAGATTGCTCACCATCACTAATTCTATAAAATGGGTGTAGAAGGATATTCCTAGCTGGTCATTCATCTTCTCACTCGACCTCAAAATGGTATGTTTTCAATCAATATCTTATTCAAATGGCTTCTTGAATTCCTTATTGAACTTCTTCATTCAAGGATCCAAAGGTCTGGGGGTCTAGTACACTCGCATGTCAAAATATATTCCAACAAGCTATCAAGTTGCTTAGTCAATGAGGGAATCTCCAATCCTCCCTCTCCTAAGGATTGTGGTTGGTTTTTTACTTGGGATGAACCCCTAGTCCATCAATTCCATACCATGGATCTTCAATACTGAAATCTCCTAGATTGGGTGACATACGGCCACACTATAATATCCTAGATCCTGGATCCTGGATCTAGATACAAAATGCTAATAACTTGGGTTTCAGATATAGTGTTGGAGGATTGGTTGTTGTCATTGATGTCAACCCTAATCATGGGTTTTGGACCGCAAGATTGATAAAGGTATTTGGACATGAATGAAAATGCACATGCATATACAACACCCATGACTGGATAGTATACATCATGTTGTTTTCGGTGGTATGTGGCACGTCACGTGGATCCTCATGGTTGAGGAGAAATGAATTTCTGAAGATGACAAAGTGAATTGAAGAAGGAAGTACATGTAGGCCCTGAAGATAATTAAATAAAAGAATTACAAAATAAGAAAGTGTCAGGTCGGCCCTAATGTTAAAAGGAAGTGACATAAATGGTATAAATAAACATAATTATACATTCATGTTGATACAAGTCAAATTTCAGAGGAACTAAGAAGTAAATAAGGATGGATTTCAAGGGAGGATGAAGTCTTTTGGTGATGTGTTCTAAGGTATGTTATTTTCAGGTCATCTTACCATTATTGCTATAAAAAAATTTCTAGAATGATTCAAATGGTGAAATCGCTATGGTATTGAGAAGACATATCAAGGTACATCTGGTAAAATTTTTATCTCTTTATTCACTATAATTATGGAGATACACTCTGTGGAAGATAGGGTTTGTGACAAGTCTTGAAGCTAGTCAATAAACAGGTGTTTCGGGTAAAAAAATCATAACTTCTTCATCGAGAATCCAAATGAAGTGGGAAAATTTTCATTGGAAATATTATGGACTTTTGTTTATTTTGTGCGAGTTTTAGAATCAGATGTTAATTATTGAGCATGGGGCATTCTATGCAAGTTCACTCTCCTGAATAGACCAGAATTGAATAAAGTCTACAATTCTTTCTATAACCTCCTTTTGGGGAGGATTCAAAGAGTGAAAATTGGAGGAATTTTAGAGAATACATTGAGTAATATTATCTACA
>JZKD02S0139869.1:337089-348789 GCA_000966675.3 Picea glauca | reverse complement strand
ACATCTCCCCACAATGCAACATTCCATGTAGTCACTCTCTGCTTAAGAGATCAATGATGTTGACCTCTTCAATATTCCAAATTTATGCATCTTCTTCCTCTTCTTATGAAATGATCAAAATCATCAAATTACATAGACTTACATCTATCACATCAGTATTATTGCAGCATCCTCTCACGCACAGTCAACATTTATTTAAAGCAATCATTTATCCTATTTTTCTTTTGCAGCAATATTATCTTGATTATGCAACTTGCTCTTTGCATATTTCTCTTCTGACCCCTTGCAAAGTTCAATCTACTTCTTTCTTGCAACAAATTTTCAGCAGCTTCTTTTTCTCTTGGACTTCACATTGTCCAATCCTTTTCAGTGCTCTTTCTTGGCCAAGGTATTTTCTTACTTATATGTAGCCTTCACATATTCAAGTAGTCTTCTTCTCTGAGACTTCTTTTCATACCTCTTTTTTCTCTTCCAAAGTTCCCATCTATAAATCCATGCTCTGTACTCCTATCTTCCACAGTACAACTATCTTAATGGGAATGAATGCTGCTGTCATCTACCAGCATGATTCAGTAATCAACTAAATCACCATCAAATTGTAGTTCCAGCCATATCTCATATCCCCAGGCGTCATAATCTACCATTGCAACTCTTTCTTCCATTTTGCTTGATGCCTTCATCTTCTTCAATGCCAGAACTGCATCCTATCAGCGAGATTCTTCTATTGCAGCCTCGTCAACATCTCTTTACTTTAGGGGATTCTTCATTCTTCTTGCTTCTACAGGGCCTTTAGTTTCCTGCCATGTCTTCAGTTAATTTATAGTGGCATTCACAACAATGAAAGTTATCAGGGGGTAGGGAATTCAACAATTCCCAAAGGCTTGTATTTCCAATTTTCCACTTCTTCATGCATGCTCGGATTCTGTATCTTCACCTACCCCTCACTGCTGTTTTCAGTGTCTCAAAACAAGGTTCTTCTTCACCTAAATACTTCTCAAGTCATATTTACTTTGGCTCTTTAACCGTGCTCTTACTCTGGATTGTTCTGCTCAGGTACACAACCTGCAACTTCTTCTCAGCAATGTCTTCAAAACAAAATAACTCACTGGCTATTACACAGGCCACAGCTTCAAGGGAGTTCTCATGGAGAGCATCTCACCCCTCACAAGGTTTCTGAAACCTTCACAGAAGGAGCTCTACACATGAGCATCTTACCTTTCCAATTACTCGTCTCTTTAATTACAATCAGGTTTTACAACAGGTTTCGTCTGGAGCGCTCACTCCCAATTCTTTTGAGCCTCTTTCCAAGCATCCCTGCTACCTTGCTCTTATGCAAATCTCCAGTGCCCAGAAGTTATGATCGTCATGGGATGTGTCCCTTCACGGGCATGAAAGATTGCCACGTTTTAGGCTTATGGAAGCTTCAAGCGTGTGTCCCTGATATTGTAGGTTTTCAAATTCAAAAGGGTGGAAGATGCACCTGCATAATTACTACTCAATGCGAACGATCCAGGTTTTCATATTATGTTCAATAATTGGTTGTTTTCCAAATAATATATATCTCTTCGGGAGGTGTTTTTTGCATCAGTGCCATCCTTTCATTTAAACAAGTCACTAGGGCTAGATGGCTTTCTGTGACCTTTTTTGGTGAAAGAATATGCATACATGCCATACAACTTTATAACAGTGGGTCACACAGATAAGGAATGTGGGCTCCCGTGTTGATATAGGCGAGGAGAGATAGAATGTTTGTTTTGGAAACTATTGTAAAATATTCAAACTCTTTCTTTAAAATGCCTATTTTAGCGTGATATGTATGGCTAACTCTGACCTGTGAACTGCTAATTCACCCAAGTGCAACATTGTAGAATCTCCATTAAACAGTGCCTTTCCGCATGAAGGAGATCCCCGAAAAGCAGATGCTGTCCACTTTACATTTTTTGTATTCTAATTATCTGCTTATCTCTGAATATGACCAATTTCCAATGGGAGAGACAACAAAGAGTGAGGAGATCCAATTCCCAAACTTTTTGGGCTACCGTGCATCTTCACAGTAAATGCTTAGTAGATGTCTCTGGTTTCTGATAAATCACACTACCAATTATGAGATGGCAAGCACTGTCCAGAACTTAAAATACTCCATGCAGTTTTCCTGGATGGCCTTCCATTTCCTTCTGCAGACCTCATTTCCCATCACTCCGGAACTTAAAATACTCATTTTTAAACATGTACTTGACCTGTCAGTTATGCAGCCCGCGTACATACCTGCTCCATTACAACCCGTGTACATCAGGTTTGGCGCTCAAAAAATTAAAATTGCGTCGGGTTTCCATGCCATGTCATGAGATCCATGATCCTTGACCTTCCATATACTGGAAACGCTCCGACTCGACCCTTCAATTCCATTTGGAGGTTATAAATTGAGCCATATCCAAGCCTTGAAAATAATTTTAAGATACACCAATTCATCATTGAGAGCAAAGACACTCTGGAGAAATTTCGCCTCAATTGAGTCTGCATCCCTTTGTCCTTGAAAGTATGAGCTTCTTATGTTCAACCCCCAAGCTCTTCCTATCTTGTGATGGAGAACCTCATTGAATCCTACATGTGAGTTTGCCTTTGTGGAGGATTGAAGTGGTGGAGGCCCAGCTGGAGGGACTTAGTTTCTCGTTTCCTTTATGTGTCGTTACAGAAGTTTGTAACGTATGTACTTCTGTTGATTACATTAATAGAAATACTATTTTCTCGTCCAATTGATATCTTGCAAATATTTATATTGCTTTCCATGGGCGTATTTGTTATGTATGTTAATGGATTATGTTGATTTATATGCTAACATTATATATATCATTACCACATGCTTGTGTATCTTGGTTGTTGAGAACAATTTGTAGGTATAAAACTTTGGGTCGTGTGCTCAACGATGATCTTCTTTGAATGTTCGGACGAGGTAAGCTTTTAGCATTCTCTTGTTAGCGTTTCATTTATACAACATAATTGAAATTAGAGTTAATTTCAGGTGTCATTTCGTCTGTTGTGGTTTTCTCCTAGCCATAGAGAGATTTTCCTCGTAATAGAATTGACGACTCCACTAGGGAAGTCTCCTTTTTTGGGGTATTGGGTGTTTTTCTCCTTTATTTGCTCTCTTTTTTCCTGAGTTTCTTTGTTGTCAATTACTTGACAGTCTATATTTTGCATTATATCTGAGTTTCTTGGCTTAACCCTTGCCCAGGCAGTGTCTTCCTTGACATACGTAGGGTTTCCCTTGACATGGCATGTACATACGCGAGTTGTCTTTCTTTAGGGCACGTACATACGCGAGTTGGCTTCCCTTAGGGCATGTACACTATTTTCCGAGTCTTTTTGGCTGAGTTTGGTCTTTGTTGGGTGAGTTTTGCTAGTTGTTGAGACTTCTTGGGTCCCTATTCTGACTGTTAAGTGCCTACAGAGTGATAGGAAACCGCTTTATTGGTGAATTATTGGGCGAACTCTTTGTCCTTATTTTTGTTGCTCTTGCATTTTGGGTCTGGGTAGTTACTTCTTGGTGTTATGCTTGGCTTGTCTCTTGATGCTTGCAGTAGGGTCTTTTTGAGAGGCTCTTATTCAGTGCTTGCATTTTCATTCTATTATACTGAAAATACAAAAAAAATTGCTTTCTTGCATTTTACTTATGACATTTGCACTTGTGGTTGTCTTACATTAGTTTTGGCACATTAGGAAAGATTGCACTTCATTGAAATAGTAGAGATTGCATTTTGGTAACAACATTTAGAAGCATACCATATCTTTGAAAATCAAGGCTAGTATTTAGCAGTGTTTTTATATTTGTTTTTTTTTATGTTGAGTCGTTATACCATCAGTTCACGATCGCACCTCTTGAGTAAGCAGAAGCCATTAAAATTAACTTTGAATAATTAAAATTGATTAGAAACAATTTTATTTTTCAGGATACACAAACAAGTATAGGACCTAGGGCCTTGGAATATGATTTTGTGACTAAACTTCTCCAAGGATGTAAAACTGAACATATGTGTCTGACCAGGGAGTGGTGAAACCCATTGTGTAATTTGTGACGTCAAGAGGCTCCACTCACACCTGAGTTAAGCACGAAATTGGTTGCATAGATAGCCTTCTAATACCTTCCTAGCATTAGAGATATTTATGGGGTTCTATTCGTATTTGGAGGTCTTGTTAGTGCCTTTACCTCCTTGAGAGGCGGTGCTTTCAAGATTTCGGTCTTTGCTACCATGCCCATACAGTGGACCGGACTTATGACTACTCGCTTGGGCATTGGTTATATCGTGGTGACTCTAGTTGCTTGACCTAGGTAACCACATAGGTTGCTTACAGGGGTTATTCTGCAGGTACCCTGAGTTAGATAGGGATCAGACAACACAAACTTTATGGAGGATTTCCTCTCTAGAGGGATCTAACCAATTGTGTTGTGAAGCTTACATGGATCCTTATAATCGGTTCTGATACCTCCATTCTATTGTTGCGAAGTCTCAAACCCCTCTTGGGCGAGACATACCTAATTTAATTCGGGAGGTCTCTTTCAACCATCATATCTTGTTTGTGTGCATTGACTTTTAACTTTATTTAGGAGTGTTCTCTTTGATTATTAGTTGGCCTTATGATTTTGTATTGCATCGTGAGTTTTGATTTCTATGGTTGGTGGAACCCCTATGACTCCCTCGGTTAGCGCTACCCAACCCATGGTCTTTGCTCAGTCCATGGGGACGAATCCTTTTTTATTTTCAAGTGGTACACTGAATCATAGTACTCAACTAATGCCTTGGGCTTCTAATTCTTTCTCTTTTGGTATTCCAGACATGCCTTCACACTTGTCATCCCTTGTTTCGTTGTCTTATGTGAATCCTAGTTTTGGGTCTGGGGGCATGATGCCTCCTTATACTCATTTTTAGTTTGGTGGGGGTCCTACCCCTCAATCAAATCCTATGGTAGGAGGTTGGAATCCTCCTTCCTATGGACCTAATCCTAGCTTCACTTTTCTAGGATCGAGTGCTCAAACGGGCGGTCCTTCTACTTCTTAGATCCCATCCATCTATCCTTCTTCTGCTATGTTGGTTCCTACAGACGCTTTTATCATGGCGAACCTCCCTCTGTCCTCTGGTGTTTCATCCAGGGGGGAGTCAGTTTTACAGTATGGGAAACCCACTGCACAAAGTTCCTTCGTCTGGAGGAAACATATATTCTCACATGAGTAACCCTTGTCATGTTGGTTTCTCTTCACAAGTGGCTTCCTCGATGAGGATGCCCTTACTTCCTTTTATGAATCAATTGGGAGGACGATACTATCCTACCGGGCAGGGCCATGGTGTATACCAGAACCCTTCTATAACACCTTGTTTCCCCCAATTTGTAATTAATAATAAAATAGGAATTACCATGCTAATGCATGAGGATAATGTAAATATATTATTGTCCGAGTTGCCAATAACCGACTATGGGGGTGAAGCCTTGAAAGTACTGGCCATGATATCACTAGAGGAAGAATGTGAAAACTATACAAGAGGGGTTCATATATCAAATAACCTCAAATCTCACTTGATAAGGATGACAAACCCCCTTTGAATCCCAAGGAAAGGAAATCAATCAATGAAGAAAGAACTGATGGTTGAATCACCAACCACCCCCATGAATGGAAACATAGGATGTCAGTCTGAAGTACTGCAGGGGCCTGTAGACCTGAGTTTCCTTCTGACAGAAGGAACAGGATAGGTCGGCGAAACCGTCCAAGGTAAGAGGGACACGGGGAGAAGAGACACCAGACGAGAACAGGAGCTCGCAAGGGAGAGGCGTGAAGCTCTCCAACGAATCATGAACAAAAGGCCATGAGCTTGATGCTGAAGAGCATCTGAGAAACCTCGTCGAGGCCACAAACAAGTGAGAAAGCTCCGAGATGCAGAAAACAGGACCCGAACAGAAACTGAAACAGAGAGAGAACCCTCGAGAAGTGTGAGAGTTCCCTGGTGATATCATGGCTTGGCACGGGGGTGGCCAAAGTGCTAATATTGAATGTCTCCGAGCCTATGGTCGGGTAGAAGGACGAACACCCATAGTCAGTTGGTTGGCGACAACCTGTAATAGATAAGTGATTTCCTACCCTGTGTAATTTAGTTGTAACTGTGTATGAATTGGTTATACTGTGCATGCTTTCGGGAATGTGAATGAATGCTTAATGGATTAACTGTATCCCTTTTATTTTTGCTTGGTTGTAGATTTAGGCAAGTAAGGGATTATATGGTTCGGACATGACTTGTTCTCATAAATTCTGGAGTTTTGTAGTGTCTTAAGCTAGAGCCACGAACTATGAGCTCGTCGACCTTAGGTGTAACTACACGTACGATGGTTTACTCACCTAGTCGTTCTGAGTCCCTTGGAGGATGGAGTTTGTTAAGTTCATAAGAGGTAGTGCAGATATGCACAGGCTCTCTGCGATCAAATAGAACCCCATAACCCCTTGATGAAGGAGCACAATAGTTGTGCTGAAGACCCTTCTAAGAGTCACGTCCAGGAGAAAGAGCGCAAAGCTATCAAGTCCTTCATAGCTGACAAAGATCAGGAAGGATAGCGAGTTTCAAATATCGAAAGAGAAACCCACTTACCCTAAGTTGGGTCGTAAAATGTGCATTTCGTTAAGAGGCGGGCAAATCTAGGTGGCCAGAATCTGCGCACCCAGATCTACGGCCAGGGTTCCATTCCGGAGCCCCCTCGCCATTCTACCTTTAAAGCGGGGGGGGAGGTGGGGGGTCTGAAATTGAGCACGCAGGTTTTGACGGCCTGGATTGGTGAGCCCGGATCTACGGTCAAGGTTGGATTTCGGACCCCCTTTGCCTATCTACCTTTAATAGGGGAGGGGGGTTCGGAATTGGAGGCTTAAAGAGGGCCCTCCCTTGTCCAGGATTGTAGATCTAAGAATCCATCAGAGCTTTATTGACCATCGATCTTAACCTTTGCATAGGCAGGAGAGTGGACTTGACAACTTCCTGAAAGTCCCAAAGTATTCAGAACCGTCAATCGGCACAGGACACGTGGCAGTCGGGTAGCATTTTGTTGACCCGCGACTTGGAGTGGTCAAAAGGGTAGAACTGCATGAACTCATGATTCGCGAAATCGTGACGTGATCGTGGTCGTTGATCCAGGAGTGATCTGGACCATCCGTTTAGCGTGAATAAGATTTCGGCATTTCGACGTTTCGGCACCTGGGAAACCAAAGGGCAAGAACCCTTGTCTTCGCAAGTCACGAAATCCCGATACCCGAAACCCCGATGCACTCTATGGTAGAAAGGAGGAGTCCCGAAAGGATCTAGATCGTCCATCGGAGGAGATGCGTGGTGAGCGGTCAGAGTTCGGGGAAAACTCCAAAATCCCGTGGACCGTTGGATCCAAATCGTCGAGGGTCGTAGGATCTCGTACAAGAAATCATGTATCGGGTTTCAGAGTTTGAAGAGTCGAAAGACTTGAATCTCTTGCATTTCGAAATCCTAGTTACCGAAATCCTGATACGGCCAGGACCGTCGGATCAGGGGGAGACTCGCAGCCGTCAATCTCCTCGAAGGTAAGATTTTGGGTTTCGGGGTTTGAAGAGTCGAAAGACTTGACTCGCTTGCATCGCTGAGTCACGAAATGAGAAAAAGCGCCTAATTTGTTTGGCCTGTGGTCATAACTAACGATCGCATGGAGGTGGAGAAGGGAAGAGCTAGCCTGCGTTAGGCCCCTGTAGGAATTCGAGGATTCTATCCCTCGAGAAGAGGCGAAATTTTTTTATTATCCCGTAGTGGGTATGTTACAAATTGATATTAGAGCATGGTTACAACACTTGGCCTGCTTGGGCTCATGTACGAGCCCCGTAAAGAGATATTGTTATCTGCATTTTTCTCTTTAAGAAGAAGAACCGCGGAATGAAACTGTAAATTGAGAATTTTTTTAACCCCTCTGTTAAAATGGTAACTACTCTTATAGGAGTAAGGATGCACTGATCAATATTACTGATAAGACCTGAGTGTGAATAACAAAGGTGGAATAAATTGTGCTATGGAGCTACACGAGCCAGACAAGGGACATGAACTGAGTTGTTCTGTTATAGTGTGACGATGGCTACCTACTAAAGTAGGTAGAGTCTCTTGCAATTGAGATGGCTGGTTAGGTAAGAATTAAGATCCAAATGAAGAACTCCTTCATGATTTGGGAAATCTGGTAAGGACTGGTAGGATCCTTAGAAAGTTATAATTACTACATTATTAAAAGACTAAACCCTGAGCATATAACTCCTCATGATTGAGAGGACTGATGAAAATATGTAGGGTCAGATTACCTGACCTATAATGGTTAGAATCGACAACAAGGTTAATCTGTTTGAGCAAGATTAAGAGGAGTCCTTTGGGAATGTTGTTAATTCCCAAGAGTGACCCTGGTTGGGTGTTCCCATAAAGAAAGGGTAACACCCGTATGAGTTATGAATATGAGATTAGGCCTGTAAGTAACTTAAAATCTTAGAAGAGATAGCGGGAGAAATCTTTCAGAAAATAATTTTGAAGATTGAGAAAATAGAAGCGTAGACTTTCCAAAGTCGCACCAGGTAAATCACCGATTTAATCAAGGTCGTTGGTTAGTGGATGACCTGAACCGTAGATCCGGTGTAATTGGATCTTCGGGAGTTGGAGGTTTAGAAGTCAACAAACAGAATTTTGAGGACTCACATCTCACAAAATCCCTACATCCAACCTGAGCCGTTGGATCGAGACCGACGGTGGATCGTGGATCTGACGCATACACATTTCGGGGATTCGAAATCGGGAGTTAAGGGGTAAAGACTCCGCCAGAATCCCAAAAGGTGGAAAGCCGGGATTTGATCAGGACCATTGATCGTCAGAGAGAATTTCGCAATTTCGGGGATCGGGAGAACGGAGGTGAAAAGTCTTTTGACTTCACGACACGCGAAATCGCGAAATCCCAACAAAGATCTGGGCTGTCAGATCATGGAAGAATTGGGATCGTTAGATTGAGAACTCCGAAATTTCACAATTTCGGGGATCGAAGGATTTGGTTCTTCATAACAGAAGTCTTGAAGTCACGAAACGCGAAATCGTGACATAATCACAATCGTTGGTTGGAGAGCCATTGGTGACCGTTGATCTGATATGAAATTTCAACATTTCGGGTATCGAGAGTCTGAACGGACGGTGGAATTCTCGGAGGGAGGAATACCGAAAGTTCGTGAACCGTTAGATCTAGTAGATCAGTGGAGGAGATAAGGCTGATAACCTCTCATCACTCACAATCTCAGGAGGAATAGTATCTGTTAGATTGGAATCAACAAGAGTCGTTGATCTAGAGCTTCGAGGTTTCGGCTATTGGGAAACGGTGGAGCGTTGTCCATGGATTTGCCGAAACACGGGATCCCGACGCGTGTCTGGGAGTTGACCCTAGGTTCCGAGCAAAGGGTCATTTGAATAAAAGAGTTGAGAAAACCTTAGCTTCGGTCTTTCGGGTTTTCAGATTTCGGGGATCGAGGAACCAGAGTTCCTTGCAACATGAATCCCGAAATCACGAAACGTGAAGCACCTTTTAGTTCGGATCGTGGTCACCGCCGATGGTCGCATGAGGAGAAGGCATGAGCTAGTATGATGAGTACGCATGAGTTGAATGCAGTGTGAAGCTTCATTATAGGAAGCCTGATATTAATATCAGTAAGGTATGAATGATACTGAACGTGCAAGTAATGCACATGTATGATGTAAGAGTATAAGTATACTAGAGGCCCATTATGATTGCCCTAATGAGTGAAACGTGAAGCAAGTGTTGCTCTTGTCCAGATTAATTGAATACTATGGAGGCATAGCTGACTCCATTCCGGGGAGTCATGAACGTTCTGTTCCAAATGCTAGCCCGAGGGGAATGTATTCCATTTTCTCAGGAAGTACCAATATAATTAGATGAAAGGGTAAATGAGCAAATATGCTCTCTTATCATAATAAGAGACAAATGATTACGCCTTTGAGCATCACATGAGAAGGATTGTGAAGGAATCTGAATTGACTGATCTTAACAGTAAAGATGCAAGTTTATATTCCTTAAGGGGAATGTTTAGTAAAAAGCTAAAAGCTAACTCAAGGTTAAAGCCATCACAATAGTGATGGATATGCAACAAGGAAGTTGCATGTCGAAGGAGTTCCCGGTGGAGGAACTGTATAAGGACTCTGTCAGAGGAACAAAGTCACAACCCTAATAATTGTTGAAGGTTGGACAATGGACTGCAATGCCTGTCCATAGATAAGAATCTTGGATTACATTTTGAAAGAATCATGAAATTAATAGAAGACTAACAACTGAATATTGACCATTTTGATAACCGAATGGAAGTGTGTAGGATGCACATGTTCATGATTCATTATGAGCAAAGAGTTGCTATTAAAGCATGTTGCAGTATCCCAAAAAGGGTTAGGGTGAGGCCTAACCAAGGCTGCTTAGAAAAAGAGCAGTTGTGGAAACTGGTATAGTTGGTAAGAGGCAAGTAAACCCCCTGAGTATGATTAAATGAATAAATGAGTACGTGTAACTGATAAGGCTTGGTTGAAGTTGTGATTAAGAAAAGGCAGTGAGACCTTAGAGATGACTCGACTGGGCTGAAAATCCCAAGGCGATGTAGAAAGAATTTGAAGAAGGGGAGAGCCCTCATTTCTTTCATTGCTGAGCATTATGTTTTATATGGGATGAGAAAGCTAGTACATTGATGAACAAAAATGTTTTGACACCATAGTAATGATGGTTGTAATACAGTGCAAACGATTGAAAACTGTTGTGTTGCACTTATGGAAACATTTGAGGATGTTTATGAAGCCGAATGTTATGATACATGCATTTGGTTTAATATTATGACTAATGTAATTGTGTCTATGATGATGCATGCTGTGTATAGAAATAAATTAGAGCTATTGAGGAAGACAATTGCCAATGATGGGCAACCTCAAATAGAGAATGACTAGGAGAAGGCTGTGGTCGAAAGATTGGTGACAGGACTGTGAAAGTCCCCATAAAGCACTGGTGATGAAGTAAAAATAAGAAAGAGGGTGCTAGAAACCAAGAACCGGTATAAAGATATTTGTGCCTGTGTGGCACAAGGTATGAAGGGATTTGGTAAGAACCCCTTCATAAATATTTTATTGTCTCATGATATGCATGAAAATTGAAA
Source organism: Picea glauca (assembly GCA_000966675.3). Taxonomy (NCBI): domain Eukaryota; kingdom Viridiplantae; phylum Streptophyta; class Pinopsida; order Pinales; family Pinaceae; genus Picea; species Picea glauca. The sequence goes on along the minus strand of JZKD02S0139869.1, from coordinate 337,574 downwards.
TGGCATTTGTATGCCTTGGATACCCAAGTAAGGTATGATTCGGGAAGGAGAACCTAAATAATGGAGGCATAAACCTCTGGTAGTAAACACTGTTTGTAACCCTTGGAAGAATTCATGAATTGATATGTCATGAATGCATTGACAATCAAGGAATGCGTAAGGGCATTCATGGGAAAATTTTGAGTTCGTGTGTATTGATTTGGGATCGTGATCAGCCTATAGCAGGCAGTGTGGTCCTACTGTAAGAATGAAAGAAAATGAATAAACCATATGAGGAAAAGGTTGGTTAAATTCCAACACCCCATGGCCAAGAACCGGTCATAAAGTGTGATGAACTTGAATAACAATGCAAGAGTGCATTCTGTATGAATGTAGCCATGGATAGTGGCACAATTGTTAAAAACCTTTGAAATGTTGAATTATGTTTTGAATATATATATATATATATATATATATATATATATATATATATATATATACATGGA
>JZKD02S0139869.1:319352-337039 GCA_000966675.3 Picea glauca | reverse complement strand
GGGGCCTTGGATATGGCAGTAAGGTAAGCCCATAGGAAAGACCGATTGTCTGTTGAGCCAAACCGTCATGGGAAGGAAAGTCCCATAATTATGAATCTGGATCATGTGCGGAACAAATATGAAAACAAATCGTGAGATTGGAAAATCTATGGGTGACATATTTGCAATAACATTCTGAAAGTTAAAAGTTATGATAATGTCTCATGAATTTTGTATACCTATGATACATGTGAGGAGAAAAGATCTGTCTAGAAGGAACAAATGAAGGCTGTCAAAGTTGAAGATGATGAAAAAAAAAAGGGGGGGCTACTGCTGAGCCATGAGAACCCCGTGATGAGTCATGATCGCCTGAAATAAATTATGTTGAGGTAACAAAAGCCGGAGGGACGCCTTGACTGTAAGACTCGATAGAGTCTCTAAAATTTTCCTGTGCGAGAAAACCTTGGCAGGGCAAGATGGATCGCCCGAGGGACTGTATAACAGTGAAGGGGATGCCTGAGCCTGGGCCTGAAGGATGAGTGAGCGCAAGGAAGAGGAGGCCTTAATAATTATTGTAAACTATTGGGATCATGCACACAGTGGGTAGTTTCCCGTGCGGAAAAACCTTGGAAAGGAAAATGAAATTATGATAGCTCTTGTGAACTATTGAATTTGAAATCATGCACCCAATGGGTACGTCAAGGAAAGCGATGAGCATGGATAACAAAAAAAATAAAAAAATACCATGTGGATACAGATCCACAAACTGCACAAATAAAGTACTGTGCTAGAATATGAAATTTTCTTTTGAATTTTGAACAACAGTAAGAGGTTTTCGCACAAAATTGTGATCAATGTGCTTGTTGTCCAAGAATTGTTGAAGGCAGGTGACGAAGACTAAGATCCTGAAAAAGGACCTAACCGAGGATGAAGGTCAAGACTTATGAAGTAGCCGAATGAGAAAGGCATGACAGGTGTTTTGAGAAAGAACACCGAGGACAATGTTCCTTTAAGGGGGAGGGAATTGTAACACCCTGTTTCCCCCAATTTGTAATTAATCATAAAATAGGAATTACCATGCTAATGCATGAGGATAATGTAAATGTATTATTGTCTGAGTTGCCAATAACTGACTGTGGGGGTGAAGCCTTGAAAGCACTAGCCATGATATCACTAGAGGAAGAATGTGAAAACTATACAAGAGGGGTTCATATATCAAATAACCCCAAATCTCACTTGATAAGGATGAAAAACCCCCTTCGAATCCCAAGGAAAGGAAATCAGTCAATGAAGAAAGGACCGATGGTTGAATCACCAACCACCCCCATGAATGGAAACATGGGTTGTCAGTCCGAAGTACTGCAGGGGCCTGTAGACCTGAGTTTCCTTCTGACAGAAGGAACATGATAGGTCAGCGAAACCATCCAAGGTAAGAGGGACACGGGGAGAAGAGACACTAGACGAGAACGAGAGCTCGCAAGGGATAGGCATGAAGCTCTCCAATGAATCACGAATAGAAGGCCGTGAGCTTGATGCCAAAGAGCATCTGAGAAACCTCACCAAGGCCACAAACGAGTGAAAAAGCTCCGAGTTGCAGAAAACAGGACCCGAATAGAAACTGAAACAGAGAGAGAACCTTCGAGAAGTGTGAGAGTTCCCTGGTGATATCATGGCTTGGCACGGGGGTGGCTAGAGTGCTAATATTGAATGCCTCTGAGCCTATGGTTGGGTGGAAGGACGCACACCCATAGTGAGTTGGTTGGTGGCAACCTGTAATAGATAATTGATTTCCTACCCTGTGTAATTTAGCTGTAACTGTGTATGAATTGGTTATACTGTGCATGCTTTCGGGAATGTGAATGAATGCTTAATGAATACACTGTATCCCTTTTATTTCTGCTTGGTTGTATATTTAGGCAAGTAAGGGATTATATGGTTCGGACATGACTTGTTCTCATAAATTTTGGAGTTCTGTAGTGTCTTAAGCTAGAGCCACGAACTGTGAGATCGTTGACCTTAGGTGTAGTTGCACGTACGATGGTTTACTCACCTAGTCGTTCTGAGTCCCTTGGAGGATGGAGTTTGTTAAGTTCATAAGAGGTAGTGCAGATATGCACAGGCTCTCTGCGATCAAATAGAACCCCATATCCCCTTGATGAAGGAGCGCAATAGTTGTGCTGAAGACCCTTCTAAGAGTCACATCCAGGAGAAAGAGTGTAAAGCTCTCAAGTCCTTCATAGCTGACGAAGCTCAGGAAGGATAGCGAGTTTCAAATATTGAAAGAGAAACCCACTTACCCTAAGTTGGGTCGCAAAACGCGCGTTTCGTTAAGCAGTGGGCAAATCTGGGTGGTCAAAATCTGTGCGCTTAGATCTACGGCTAGGGTTCCATTCTGGATCCCCCTCGCCATTCTACCTTTAAAGCAGGGGGGGCAGGGTGTCCGAAATTGAGTACGCAGGTTTCGACGGCCTGGATTGGTGAGCCCGGATCTATGGTCAAGGTTGGATTCCAGACCTCGTTTGCCTATCTACCTTTAGTAGGGTGGGGGAGGGTCCGGAATTGGCGACTTAAAGTGGGCCCTCTCTTGTCCAGGACCGTAGATCCAAGAATCCGTCGAAGCTTTATTGACCGTCGATCTTAACCTTTTCATAGGTAGGAGAGTGGACTTGACAATGTCCTGAAAGTCCCGAAGTATTTGGAACCGTCCATCGACACAGGACACGTGGCAATCGGGTAGCATTTCGCTGACCCGCGACTTGGAGTGGTCAAAAGGGTAGAACTACATGAACGCACGATTCACGAAATCGCGACGTGATCGTGGTCATTGATCTAGGAGTGATTTGGACCATCCGTTTAGCATGAATAAACTTTTGGCATTTCGGCGTTTCGACACCCGGTAAACCAAAGGGAAAGAACCATTGTCTTCGCAAATCGCAAAATCCCGGTACCCGAAACCTTGATGCGCTCTGTGGTAGAAAGGAGGAGTCCCGAAAGGATCTGGACCATCCATCAGAGGAGATGCGTGGTGAGCGGTCAAAGTTTGGGGAAAACTCCGAAATCCCGTGGACCATTGGATCCAAATTGTCGAGGTTCGTAGGATCTTGTACAAGAACTCATGTATCGGGTTTCAGGGTTTGAAGAGTCGAAAGACTTGACTCTCTTGCATTTTGAACTCTCGGTTACCGAAATCCCGATATGGCCAGGACCTTCGGATCAGGGGGAGACTCGCAACCGTCGATCTCCTTGAAGGTAAGATTTCAGGTTTCGGGGTTTGAAGAGTCGAAAGACTTGACACGCTTACATCGCTAAGTCGCGAAATGAGAAAATGCGCCTAGTTTGTTTGGCCTGTGGTTATAACTAACGATCACATGGAGGTGGATAAGGGAAGAGCTAGCCTTTGCTAGGCCCCCGTAGGAATTCGAGGATTCTATCCCTCGAGAAGAGGCGAAAACAATTTATTATGCCATGGTGGGTATGTTACACCTTCTTAGCCTGCAATCTCTCAAAACCAGTCTTTCCCAGGACCATGGTCTCATATTCCGCAACCAACCACTATAAGTCATGCTAGAAGCACAAGTCCAATCACCACAAGTCATACTGGCATTAAGTCACCAACCTCTGCAATTCATGTTGGAGACCTATCACCAACCTCTGCAATTCATGTTGGGGGAAAGCAACCAGCTGTTGCAATTCATGTTAGGGGCACAACTCTATTCACTGTTAGTCACAGTGCGCATACATCACCAACCTCTGCTACACATGTTGGGGATTCATCACCAACCTCTGCTAGTCATGTTGGGGATTTGTCAACAACCTCTGCAAGTCATGTTAAAGATGAGCTACTAGCCTCTGCAAGTGATGCTTGGAGCATATCACCAACCACTGCAAGTCATTCTGGGGGCATTGATACGATTGAGAATCCTAGACATACAGGACATAAGACCGAGTTCCTTTGTAGACTTTGCAAAGGAAGTCCCCTAACTCATTTTTGCCCTGTTATTGCAGTGGTACGAGAAGTGTGGTCCTTTTAGTGGCCCTTTGGGTTCTAAGTCATCTTTGGTTTCCCAAGTTTCTAATCCTTATTTGGTTGATATAGTGGTTGTGTCGATGCAATCTTCGATCGATACCACTCCTGTTTTGGGGAGTGATGCGTCTCTTGACCATGTTGTCTCGCATCCTGTTCAACCAATGGTCCTACTGATGCAATATTCAGACGACGTCCTGCTAATGCAATATTCGGCCGACACCACTCCTATTTTTGGGAGTGATGCATCTCTTGACCATGTTGTCTCACATCCTATTCAACCAATGGTTGAAGAAGTGGTTGTGCCGATGCAATCTTCGGTCGATCCCACTCTTCTCTTGGAGATTCACAAGTCTAAGGAAGTGACATTGTCGACACAATCTTTGGTCAATCTCACTCTTCTTTTGGGGGGTGATGCGTCTTTCGATCATGTCCTTAGCATTTCTAGTTGTGTACCGTCTAAACAAGGGAGCTTTCCACTCTCTTTAAGTACACTCCCTCCAAGTCCTAGGATGGTTTCCTTTGATTGGAATGATCTTGTAGAACCTTGCCTTCCTTCTTCTGCACCCTCCTAGATAATGAATGTTCGCCGATATATTGTATATGAAGGATCATTTGCAAGTATTTTATCCTCCTTGGCTTGGCAAGTTTTGAGTTCTCCCAAGCTTATGTCAGCTACTAGTGAGTGGATGGATTTAAACAAAAGTCCTACATGGGAGCCTTGGCCTCCCATTATATGTTTCTTAGAACAACATCCAAGAGTCTTAGTTAATCTCTTTTCAGACTTCAAAAAATGAAAAGATTGTTGAGTGAACTTGTCTCTTTCACACTTGTTAAATGGTTTTGAAAAGACATCTATTTGGTATAAGTTTAACTATTTTCTGGACCAAGTAGACTATTTATGAAAAACGAATACTCTAGTCTCTATTGACTAGAAGAGTTCTCCTAGGTATTATTTTATACTTTTTCAGTCCTAGCGGATTAGATCTACGAAAAATGAAACTTGTAGATTTAAGTTGTAATTGCATCCCATTATCCTACTTGCATTTTTGAGCCTATTGTTGGCTATTGCTTTCTCGTTATAAGCCTCTTGCCTCAACAATTCTTATCACCAACCAAGCAATGCCTTTCATATATCCTTTGCAACTTGACACCCTTTACCCGTAGAGGAAACATCCCCTCCGAGTGTCCATGCCCCGCATGCATTCCCTTCCATTAAGCATAGGTGTGTTTTATTGCTCAGAATTAGGTGCTTATTCATGACACTTATTTCCTCTCATGTATCATAGAGTTTATTTGACGATGAAAAAACAAAAAAAAATGAGCGGGAAAATAATATTGTCTCCTATCAACAACAGTCGTGTCGCCTTTAAACATAGCACAAACTATTGAGTCCATTTTCATCCAAGTTTTGGGTTTAGCATGACCTTAGGAAGCTAAGCTCGCTACTTAGAGTCTACTCCTTCGACTGGTTATTCTTTGAGTCCCTATGGAGAAGTTTATTGATGTCTCCTGCGTCGCAATCCTTTGTCAATGATCAATGTTAATTCTGTGTTACCTGAGTTATCCATGTGTCTTAGTCTCTTGTTCAAAGGAAGTTTAAATCTTGTGTCGGCCACTCCTCAAAACTCTTGACTGTGCATGTCAGCGATACCTATCTCAGAATCACATGAAGTTGTTGTCCTACTTTGCACCCTGGGCCTACTTTCATCATTGGTAAGTAACCTTGAACCCAACAGAGGACATCTCCTCATTGGTCGTTGACTGGGGGTTTCCCTTGTGTTCAACGACTGTAACGACCCCAGTCGTTACGACTACATGCGATGCAAAGCAATGCAATTTTTTTTTGTTTTAGGCAGGAAGGCAATCAACGCCAACAATTAATCAACACAACTTGATGACGAACATAACTTATGCATTCAGAAAAAAGACAACAACAACCCAGCATACCAACACATAATGCAACTAGACGAATCATGTGATAATCAATAGATAGATAAAAATGGCTACCCACTCGACACAAGCAAGACAACGCCTACAAGATAAAGAAAAACATCAACACCCCGACACATTGGCTTCGACGAAAGTAACTAGAAACCTCTATGGCATGCAAACCAATCACACTAAGGCATTACAGAATCAAATACCAACATCAATTACAATGAACAAAATGTCCACATCGAGAAGCACAAGATTCCAGTTAGGTTATCATTCACATCTATCTATCAGGGTGCACAATGATCCCCTCATCTGGAATCATGCCGTCACAAGATGATAGGCGTGACAATAACCCTGGCGCAACATAACATATCTAGACCAATAACCCAAGAAAAATCCAACACCCTAGGAGACTGACTTAAATGACAAAAATACAAGAAGATTATACCCAAGCACCCAAGCAACAAGTCGAAAAGATGCAAGGTGACATCACTCAATTAAATTGCATAACTAACCGAGGGATTTATTAGTTCCTACAAGACAACCTGTGTGGTAAAACAATTATGACCAACCACCAATTACAATTCGCCTTAAGGAACAAGGTTACGCCATTGCATCAAACAATGTTATGAACATGATGCAATTTACACTATTTATTAAACAATGCACCTTCACATACCTGAAACAAATCTTTATATAGGTAAAATCATTCATTGATATATAATATTAATACTATTTAATTATTATATATCATTTAAAAATAACTATATCAACACTTATCAATTTATTTAATATTATTATCATTTAATTTTAAATATCATAAGCAGAATTCATGTAAACCATAACTTTTCAATATATTTATTATGGATGGAACCCAATCCCCAATTCCATCGATTTACAGGTAAATTTTAACACTAACTAAATATCATTATATAAATTAACAACATAACTCATTGAGGTGAAATGAATAAATAACTCGATATATCATAAGGCCCTTCAAATTAGAATAAGTTTCATTTGCAAATTATTTAACTCAATAAATTCGTGTACACAACTTGACCTTGATATCATTAAATATATGCATAACCTAGATTGGTTTGGTCTCTTAATCATTCCACTACATTTGAGAACACTAAATTTTCATTCAATATTTTAATTGCCTTACTTTTCAAGTCAGGTGAAAATGGTAGGTCGTTTTAGACCTAAATTCAATAAGTATATAATATGAGGATTAATACTAACCAATTTGCTTATTTTTATATTCTATTTAAACAGAATCAAATTAGAATGTGTTAAGCATAAACTTGAGGGGTGACTTGAGAAACAACGTATATAGGATACTACCGTGCACACAACTGCACACACAGGGAACCTATATACATGAATTATTAAAGGCAAAGCGAAGGATGGGGATATTACACTTTAATGACAAAATTATTAAATTCACAGTCATAGACAATCGTCTATACACCACAATTACACACATGCATTATCAAATTTGTTGTCAAATCTATACACAACGACCATTACAACGCAATCAGACACAGTCATCAATTAGCTGTCAAAAACAATGATAATAGAAATCAATGTCTAGCATTGATAACTCTGTCTAGCACATATAACACCATCTAATGATATCTTAGTCTAATAAAATCATTGCCTAATCATATAAATGTTGTCTATCATATATAAACTTGTTGTCTATTATATATAAAAATTGGTGTCTATTATATAAAGTCACTGCCATTTATATATAAAATCACGCTGTCATTCACATAGAAAATAATATGTCATACAACAAAAAACGTTGTGACATATGAATACGATGTCATCCAAATAGATACGTTGTCATGCAAATAATACGTCGTACTACAAATAAATATGTTGTCACATACAAATACGTTGTCATACAACAACAAATGCATCGTTGTCCATTAACAATTTTGTTGAATATATGATATCACAGAGTTAAATACTAAGGGGAATCGCTGAGTTAAATACAAAATCATTGGGTTAAATATAATTTATGGGAAATCGCTGAGTTTAATCGCTGAGTTAAATCGTTGAAGGAAATCGGTGAGTTATATATAAAATTGTTAAGTATAAAATCACTGAGTAGATATCCAGCCATATGTAGATTCACGGTGGTAAGTAAATCACTATTCATTGTCATTCAAATTAAATGTTATTCAAATGAAATCGATTCGCAGTGATAAAATAAATTGTTGTTCAATGCTATACAAATCAAATGTTATTCAAATATAATCAATTCGTAGTGATAAAATAAATCGTTGTTCAATGTCATACAAATCAAATGCTATTCAAACGTAATCAATTCGCAAAAACACAGAAGAAATCAATCACAAGAAACCACAGAGAATTATCATTCAACAATAAATCAATCAAACATGGATATACTCATTCAAAGAAACACAATATTGAAGATTAATCATAAGAGAAAAATGTAGAGATAAGTAAGGGATAGATAGCTGGGTGATTTTATCCTTCACTTATTATCCATGCACAGGAAAGCAGGGCATTTGAATATATAAGTCTTTAAACACCGAAGTGACGACCGTCGATTCAGCTCCTGGCCGACTGCTCAGGCACAGATTAATAACTTAAGGGATAAGGGACAGAAGATTAAAACACATTTTTTTTCGTATTAATCAATAAAACAAATGCAAATGAGTCATTGCAATCATAGTTTGGGTTCGCCATGAGAAATCAATTCAAAATACAACTAGCATAAGGTTAGGATGACTTCAGTTTCTCTAATAAAAAAACAATGGGCTCATCAAGACAATTTGTGGAAAGATAAAAATGAAATCTCTTGATAGTGTTACGCTGATTAAACATAAACTTTAACACAATAGAAGTACATTACTGAAGGTGCAGGAAAAATATTTAAACTACCATTCAATACAAATATACACATGCGTACCATAGCGCGCGCTCCATCCAGCTCCCGCTTGCCAATCGATGTGACCTCATCGGTACCTCCCACCCAACGCTAGGGGTACTCTTCTTCCCCCCTGAGCCCCCCCCGAACCCCAAAGGGGTCATGCACACAATACCAGAAAACGCTAGAGCCCATCTCGCCTCGCAAGGTCGAGCTACCACTTGTTACTCGAGTTGGGTATCCCAACTCCCACAAGAGAAAGTTTAGTCAAGATAAAATTTCAACAGCGTAACATTACGCAAAAAGATGTGATCCTTACTCCTCCTCCTCCATCATTTTTATATAGTTTTCAAGTAAGTAGTTTCCCAAATTCTCATTAAATTCTTTTTTCATTTAATTAATTTTGAAAAACCTCACCCGTACACATGTCGCCTGATCCCCTAGTTGCACCAGAAAATCAATTTTATTAATTAATTAAATATTCCTATTTCCCTCATCCACATAAGAGCATTCCTAAAAATGCTCCTCGATATCCCAAAATTCCCTTACACTTCTTAAATGACTTACGCCTTACTTAATTCTTAGTTGAGTTCATAATTAGAAAGTTTCAAAGGCAAGATTCCTTACTAAGTTAGACATTTAGTTTTTTCTTTATGTTTCCCCTTTTCTTTTAGTTTTCCTTTTTCTTTAAGTTTCGTATTTCTTTTAAGTTTCCCCCTTTTTCCCTTTTAACTAAAAATTCAATTTAGCAAGTGTAAATAAAACAACCATTTACCCTTTTTCCCTTTTAATTAAAAAATAATTTAGTAGTGTAGATAAAAACAACCATTTCCCTTTTTAAAAATTTAATCCTCCATTATAATTTTGACTTTAATAAATAAGTTTGAATTTCTTACCCCCCTTCTTGTTACATGTTTATTTGTTATTTTATTTTTTTGACCACATGTTCTACTTAGACCTAGGTTTTAATTTCACTAGGTTGGGTGACATTTTTATTAGGAAAAATTGTTTTTAAATCTTACTTATCACATAATTCATTTTAAGGCTGACTAGTTTTATTCACTTACCAGTTAAAATCGCGACGTGCCATTCAGGACACACTACGTGCTCCAAGGGTGCCACTCGCCTCTTTATGTTTTCCTTGCGCAATGTGCCCTTCAAGACGCACTACATGCTCCAATGGTGCCACTCGCCTCTTGAATGAATTTGGTAGATGTCAAACCCCTGGAGTCAATACTCCACCAAATGATCTTATGGGAGACTAAGGGCCTCTAAGGAATACTGCCCCTGTCTTATTGCGCACCCCTTAGAATCATCGTGAGCAACTGTCACTGTCTTTCCTCACAACATCGTGGGTCTTATCGAACTAGGTAATCGTTAACCTATAGTTCGAGCCACGACGAGAGTGCTAGTAGGCTGTGGCAGGGATGTTGCCACGCCTCTCCCTCAAAGTCTGTGGTTATCATGCGTGACCCCTCTACTCCAAATGTGAGTCTGGTCGACAAGCTATTGTCATCCTGCATCCATCAATGAATCATGTCAGGAATAATAATCAATCATCATAACATCTAATCATATGTACATATGTCACATCAACAACATTCAAATCCCAATAGTCTACTCCCTGACTCGATCCATAGTCCAAAGGGTTTCATCGATGCCTCTGCATCCTTAATGTTCAAAGTCCTACACACTCAGGAGAACCCAATCAATATAATTTGTCTATGTAAATACAACAAAATAACATATCATCAAATCCACAGTATCTCATAATCATAATCAAAACGACCAATAGTATAATAACCTGGAGCACTTGCATGCAAGTGTCCTCAAAGAATAATTTTTCTTAGTGCACGCAAGAGCGGGATGTTACATACACCCACTCTTGTTTTAAACTTCGTCTTGAAGTTTCAAAGTATGTAAGTGCCGAAATAAAGTGCATCGGAATATCATAAGTCTATCTATCAAACAAAAATGGAAACTGCTAGCGCATATCATATGCATACTCCCAGGTCGCTGAGTGCGGACTATATTTGTCCCATTGGCCCTTGACCTGATCTAATGTTTGACGTCGTAGTTGTCGAATGCAATGGTCCAGGATGTGTATTGACTCAAATGTGAGTGCACTCTCGTCAGATACCTACAAGGAACTCATGTCAATAACATGTGAAGGATCACTAATATAATGTCTCAAAACAGATACGTGAAAAACATCATGCATACACCTCAAAGAATCAAGCAAGGCTAGTCGATAGGCCACGGGCCTCTTCTTTTCCACAATATCGAAAGGTCCCATGAACCTAGGAGAGAGTTTAACACCCTTTCCAAACTTGATCGAACTCTTATGTGGTTTCACCCACAAGAAGACGTGTTCATCAACTTCATAACTACGGTCAACATGGTGTGTATTGACATAACTCTTTTGTCGATCCTACACTTCCTTGATCCTTTGTCTTATAGTTTTCATTTGATCTTCCATTTATTGGATCACTTTAGGTCCCACCAGGACCCTATCCTCAAGCCGGTCCCAACTCAAAGGTGTCCGACACGGTCGCCCGTAAAGAAACTCAAAAGGCACCATCTTAATGGTGCTTTGATAATTGTTGTTATATGCAAATTCTACCAGTGGAAATAATTCTTCCCAATGATTTTGTTGGTCGATAACATACATACGCAACATATCCTCCAATATTTGGTTTGTTCTTTCGGTCTTCCCGTCTATCTCCGGGTGATATGCGGTACTAAAGTTAAGTTGGGTTCCCAAGGCCTCTTGAAAACTAGTCCAAAATCGTCTAGTAAACAATGATCCTCTATTGGATATAATCCTCTTAGGCATGCCATGCAGCCTCACAATATCACTGATGAAAACTCTAGCTATGTCAGGTGCTTGATACGTCATACGCACAGGAATAAAATGAACACTCTTCATCAGAGTGTCGACTACCACAAAAATCGAGTCGTGTCTCCTTATCATCAGTGGCAGTCCAACAATGAAATCCATCAAAATAACTTCCCATTTCGATTCTGGAATTACGTGTGGTTGTAGTAATCCTGTCAGATGTCTATGTTTTGCCTTCACCTGCTGACATTCTAGACATCTTGCCACGTAGTCGACTATGTTTGCCTTCATTCATTTCCAGAAGAATAAGGATTTAATGTCTGCCCTCATCTTCGTGACTTTTGTGTGAGCCATGTACACTGCTATGTGAGCCTCGTTTAGGATCAAACTCCTCAACTCGTCGTTGGGCGGTACGTAAATTTGACTTTTAAATATTAATAATCCATCGTTGTCCATAGTAAATCCTTCAAATTTTGGTACCATCATTGTGTTTTGTCCGATAAAATCCTTGACCTCTTTTTACCAGTCATCGTCGCATTGTACAGTTATAATATTTTCACGTAGATTCGTCTGAAGAGGCATCACCGAAAAGATGCGTGGTCTTCGACTCAACGCATCCGCCACTCTGTTCACTGTTTCTTTTATGTAAGTAATCTCGAAATCATACTCGTTAAGAAATTCTGACCAATGTCGTTGTCGCGCGTTCAAGTCACTTTGCTTAAAGATGTGTTGTAGCCCACAGTGGTCCATTTTTAGTTCAAATTTTCATCCAATCAGGTAATGTCTCCAAACTCTCAAGGCATAAACAATGGTTAACAACTCCAAATTGTGCGTCGCATAGTTCTCCTCATGCCTTCTCAACTTTCTCGAGATGTAAGCGATCACTCAACCTTCTTGCATCAAGACTCTGCTTAAGCCTTCTTTGGATGCGTTAGTGCATACCAAGAAGTCCACGTCCATGTCAGGAACCTTTAGTATCAGTGTTGTTTTCAATATCTCCTTGAGCCTCCAAAATGTTCCATGCATTTTTCGGTCCAAACAAACTTCTTGTTCTTCTTCTACAATTTCGTAATTGGATTTACTATCTTCGAAAAACCCTCGATGAACCATCGATAATATCCTGCTAAACCCGTGAAGCTATGCACTTCGGGGACATTCGTCGGTGTAGGCCATTCCATAATAGCCTCGACCTTTGTTGGATCCACGACGATACCTTCTCTAGAGATGAGATTCCCTAAGTGGTGAATCTTCGATTGATAAACAAGCATTGATACAACTTCCCATACAATTTGTTCTCTCGTAGACACTGTCGTACCAAGCACAAGTACTCTTTGTGCTCCTCCATCGTCTGAGAGTAAATCACAATATCATTAATGAATACTTGGATGAACCTACCCAAGTTTTCACGGAACACCTCGTTCATCGAACTCATAAATACACTTGGGGAATTCGTCAACCCAAACGACAGAATAGTAAACTTGTAATGTCCAAACCTCGTCTTAAAGGCGGTCTTAGGGATGTCATCCTCTTTGATTTGTAACTGGTGATACCCTGATCTCAAGTCGATAGTTGACAACACCGACGCGCCTTTCATCTGATCAAATAGATCATCAATCCTTGGCAACAGATATTGAGTCTTGATCATTGCCTTGTTCAATTGACGATAGTCAATGCAGAGTCCCCATGACCCATCCTTATTCTGTATGAAGATAACAGGCGCACTCCATGGTGACACACTTGAACGTATAAGTCCTAGGTCTAACAACTCCTTTAGTTGCATTTCCAACTTCTGTAATCCCAGGATTGACATCCGATAAGGCATTCTTGCTATTGGTTTAGTCCCCAGTTTTAGGTCTATGGTAAATTTCAATCCCCTCTCTGGCGACATCCTAGGTAACTCCTCAGGGAAGACGTCTGCAAACTCTCACACCACCAGAAAGTGTTCTAGACCTTCCACTACTCCCTTCTCATTTAACGCAAGGATCACATAAAGCTTACATCCCTTATGCATGCTCTTCTGTAGCTGCCAGGAAGATATGAACCTCAGGGAAACTCCCCGGTTCTAACCTACAATAACGTGTCTCTATCCCTCATCATCGACCAAGCTCAACCGTTTCGTATTACAATGGAGTATCTCCTCATGCGATTCCAACCAGTCCATCCGATCATGACGTCATAAGATCCTAAGGTCGTGACGTACAGGTTGGCCCTGGTGAACAACTCTCCTAGGTTAAGGCTACAACCTGTAACTTTCCCACCAACCTTTTGTTTGGCTCCCAAAGCCATTTTTTCAAAGATAAATTCATCATGTTTGAATGCCTTTACCTTACTTCTTTTTAGCGTTGCGCAGGAATACAACTCTCTGTAGCACCTAGATCTATCAAAATACTAAGGTTTTGGTTAGCGATGGTAAGGAGTTCGCTGCTGAGGCATTGGTCGCCGAGGTGTAGTGAAAGTGGATCCTCTCTAGAAGCCATGATATACTAGTGAATGTCTAGCTAGTATCTGATGCTGCTGTGCACTAGATGACACCTACCCTGCTGGTCTCGCTGGAGTCCTGCCCTGACCCCCACTGATAAGCTCCTCCTCTACTATGAGGACCTTCTGGACAAAATCATGCAAGGTTTGAGGCATCAGAATCCTAACCTTTACACGAATGCTGACATTAAGGCCCAACACAAATCTGTTGACCTTAAGTTTCTCAGTATTCAGATGCGAAGCATACCGAAGTAGCTCCATAAAACGAGCCTCATAATCGGGCACCGTATGGCCGCCCTGTCACAAGGCGTTGAACTCATTGAGATAACGCTCAATAAATTCCTTCGATAGATACCTCTCTTGGAACCGTTCCTCGAATAGTTCCCATGACGTGTCTTCGACAACCATGTTCAAATGCAGTAGGAGCGTCTTCCATCATAGAAGAGTGCTCCCCTTCAGTTGAAAGACCACCATGTCGACCTTCATGCTAGAGGTCATAATCGAGAAGCGTGAAGCACAATTCCTTGCTCTCCAACCATGCCTCGAAGGTGGAGCTGTCCGCGACACTCGTAGACTTGAGAACTCATCCCTCTCGAGTTCTCGGTGAATTATAACGGTATGGACTGGGGTGCGCTATGGACCCTCAAGGGTATAGGCATCCTGGCCTCATCTCAGTACAAATGGTGAATCAAGGCCTCTAAAATTCATATAAGGACCTTGTTTGACCATCATCACCCCTTACAACAATTGAATCCAGCCCGAGGACTTGTTCTTCCCCACTGGAGGTTAGACTCTGAGGGTGCGGGCACTTTTGGAGGCGTCACACTTCCTTCCACGACACCACGTTGCGAACCTCTGTGGCGTCCTCTAATCGAGATCACCGCATGGACACGTTAAATTTTTAATTAACACTAGGTTATTACTCAAGGGTTTACTGTAGTGGAATGCAAGGTGATCCACAGTCGCAGAGTTGAACCCGCTCTGATACCATATGTAATGACCCCAGTCATTACGACTACATGCGACGCAAAGAAATGCAATTTTTTTTTTGTTTTAAGCAGGAAGACAATCAATGCCAACAATTAATCAACACAACTTGATGACGAACACAACTTACGCATTCAGGCAACAGACAACAACGACCCATCATACCAACACATAATGCAACTGGACGAATCATGCGCTAATCAATAGACAGATAAAAATGGCTACCCGTCCGACACAAGCAAGACAACTCCCATAAGCTAAAGGACAACATCAAGAACCATACGCATCGGCTTCGAAAACAGTAACTATAAACCTCTATGGCATGCAAACCAACCGCACTAAGGCGTTACAAAACCAAGTACCAACATCAATTACAACAGACAAAATGCCCACATTGGGAAACACAAGACTCTGACCAGGTTATATTTCACATCTATCTATCAGGGCACACGATGATCCCCTCATCTGGAATCATGCCGTCACAAGGCGATAGGCGTGACAGTAACCCTGATGCAACATAACATATCTAGAACAATAACCCAAGAAAAATCCAACGCGCTAGGAGACCGAACTAACTGACAAAAATACAAGAAGACTATACCCAAGCACCCAAGCAACAAGTCGACAAGACGCAAGGTCACATCACTCAATTAAATTGTGCAACTAACTGAATGATTTCTTGGTTCCTATAAGGCAACCTGTGTGGTGAAACAACTATGACTAACTGATGTAGGAGCATAAGCTCACAGTTCTAGAAGATCTATGGTTGTTGAGAGTCAAAGCCAAATTTTACTAAAGAGAGTGGGCGCTCTTAAATTTACTTTGTTGTATTCAGTTCAAATTGAATAAATTGTCAAAGGATCTCGAATCCTAACAATGTAATAGTTGTAGGAGAAGTTAGGATTACAAGCAGAAATTGTAGGATCTAAGTGGATTCGATCCAGACTTTGTGGATCTGAAAACCTAAGTTTGAATTGTATTTAAGCAAACTAAGTTCGATTGTAAAAAGGGGGGACAAGAGAGACCAGAAAGGGGGAGAGAATGTACAAAATCGTTCAGAGGAGAGGAAGAATTCATTAATTAAGTTTCTTTTATTGTGCAACAATTCTGTTATGTGAGAAACCCTATTCGTCTGTGTATGACTATGATATCTTTGTCCTCATATGATCTGTCGATATTGTTTTAATAATCCCTGGAATCGAAGCCATACCGTAACGAACTGATATTTCATTCTGTATGTGTTGGGATCGACGGTGCCAATCATCCAGAAGACAGACGATCGAGATCTGAGCGGAATCAAATAGAAAAGGATCGATGGTCCAGATCGCAGCGGAAAGCGGAGGGTGCAAACTCCGATGCATTTGGTGATTTCCGCTGAGGCCACGTGTCCATCGATGTATGGAAGAGGAAGTGGAAAGGTAAGTGCGAAAAGGTGTTGGGGTGTTTTCCGTTGAAGTTATGGTCATGTTGTGTGGTCATAAGGTGCTTAGCATAATGTATAAAAACATTTCCATTGGGTGCTAGCAAAACAAAAAGTGCTTAATCTGCCAATTTAAGAGGAATCTTGTCAAATGGAATAGAATTGCCAAGTATAGTGATAGATAGCTAAATTTAGCTCTGTCAATCAGCTTTCACTAACACCAGCTGCATTAGCATGTTGCAAATTTATGGTTTAAACAGTATATAAAGGATGCATGCAAAAGTAAAGAACTTCAACTGCCCAATATATGTATTATGCGACTCAAGCATGGAAATACAATAGCATACTGGAAATATAGAAATAATCGTCAGCTAGATCTCATGGATCGTCATTGGAATACAAACAAATAACATCAAAATACCCGTGATCAGAAGATGATAGTAGATCTGATGCATGCACGGATAGATCAACAAAAATATGCGATTCCGGAGAAGTACGGTAACCGCTACTAGCTGGAAAACTCGTCCGAAAGAATCGACCATCGGAATGCGCTGGAAACTGCTCCAATAGAAGCGCCCTAGTCTCTAGACTGAAATGGATGTCTTCCGGATCTCAGATCTGACCCCTGAGGCACTGGATCTAGACCCCTGGGGGGTTTGCGCACCTCCTGGGACACTAGATGCGCCCCAAAGGATTCCACCAACGGAATCTGCTGCTATATGGCTCAAAAAGATCGTCTCGCCAAATAAGGAAATGGGTCGGAAGGATTTGTCCGGATCTGCTCTGAAACTCTGCATGCAACACCAAATGTTTGTCTGGAAGAGTTGTGCCCTAAATGGTTGAATGAGTCGATCTGCAATATTCCACCGTCAGAATCTGACGATAGATGGCTCAATAGAAGCGCAGCGCCCTGGCTGGATCTTAAATGGGTTGGAAGGAAACTGCAATCTGGATACGGATCTTGCACAGCTCTCCAAACCCTCAAACTGACTTGCGCCCTCACTAGCTGAGCTGCGCACTCTGCAATGGATACTCCTGAAAAGTACTGTGAAATACCTGGATGGTATCTCCGATGGGCTAGGGTGTGTCTCTCAACACCGAAACCGATCAATGGTGGTGG
>JZKD02S0139869.1:285933-298126 GCA_000966675.3 Picea glauca | reverse complement strand
CTAAATATGTGAGGAGGTTATGATCTGGAGAAATCACTTCGAGAGTTTCAGTTTGAGATTTTAAATCCCCGAAGCCTGGAGAGACGAAGAGACGAAGTAAATCTCGATCATCTAAGCATTTGAAATAGATCTTAGCTGTCAGATCATCCAGAGTAAAACTCAAGCGTAGAAGTGTTTAATGAGGATCTAGGTCATCTGATCGCGACGAGCAGCGGAGTAAAACTGTGGACTCCGTGTAAATACTCGAAGTAAGCCTCAATCGTCTGATTCAAGGACATGTGGCAGACCATGTTAGCAAGGACATGTGGCAGATCATGTGAGAAAGGAAATGTGGAAGACCATGTCATCAAGGAAATGTGGTGGACCACGTCAGCGAGTGACACATGGAAACCACTCGTACCGTGCCAAGTCAACAAGTGACCTGTGTAATGTTACGTCACTTTGGGATATTTGCTTCGATATTTTTACCACCAACAAATGAAAAAATATCCGAAGTCCTGAATTTACGAAGGGTCGAAGTTGCGAAGGGCTAAAGTCTCAAAGAGCCAAAGTGTCGAAGGAAGGAATTCACGAAGGGACGAAGAGCCGAAGTCGTGAGGGACATATTCCAAAGCTCCCAAACGCTGAAGACCCGAAGAAGACCTTGGTTGTTGATCTCCAGGAGGTTTACGTGTCAGAATATTACACACTCGGGCATAAGTAATCCGGGAAAATGCAAAGGAAATTTTTTTGAAATCGTTGAAGTCCGAACAATCGAAGAAATTGGGAGCCATCGATCTGCAAGAGGACAGGTGTCACTAGATCACAAGCTCCAGGTAAAATGCTCGGAGGGAAGCCGAGCGAGGAGAAACTGAAATCTGAGAATGCCAAAGGGCGAAGTCCCAGAGTGGAGGATAGTCATTGGATTAAAGACGAAAAATGTCAGTAGATCTTCCATTTCAGAAGATATCCAGTCAGAAGAAACAAGAAGTTGAGATTTGAAATCTCCGGAGTCCGGAGACCTGAAGGAGATCTTGACCGTTGATCCGAGAGGGACATGTGTCAGTGGATTGTCAACTCCGAAAGATTGACGTATGGAGGAAAGAAGGGCTTGATAGTTGAAACTCCCGAAGCTCGGATCACGAAATAAATCGTAGCCGTTGATTTGGAAGGAAGCTACGTGTCGATGGATCGTGGAGATTCGGGATCATGCGTGGAGGAAAGGAAGGCATATAATAGTCGTTGATTGAGTAACATCGCCAAGGGATTGGAGATTAATGTTCATGCTCAATTGTGGGGCCAGAACATGCTCGGATGTTAATTTTTCTTGAGCGGGTCGCAATCAAAACCACGATATCGCCAAAGGCATACACAGAGATTTGTAGTGAATTGCGGGGCGAAAAGCGGGTTTCCCTCAAACTGCCTTTGGTTGTGCCTGTAATCGTGTGGTCATGTGAGATCATCACCCAAGGGCATATCAAAAGAAGGAGATAGAACTCGCTAGACCGAGATCGCGAAGTTCTCGAAAGTTAGGCCTGTGGTCACAACCATGGTCACATTAGCAAAGGTTAAGGGAGGAGCTAGCACATCACTAGGATCCACTTCAAATATCGGGAGTTGGGAGAATTGAGATGTCTCATACCAAGATTCCCGAAGTCACGAGTCACTAAGAGCCTATTGGTTAGGCGTATGGTCACCACTGATGGTCACATGAAGGAAGGGGCTTAGAAGCCAAAGAAGCAAAAAATGACTGGCTGTAACTGATAGAGAAGACAAAGAGTTGCGACTACCAGAGAAGCCAAGGAATATTTGGATAACGACCACTAATGATGAACAGATTTAGAATAACCACCAGAGAAGATGAAGAGTTGTTATGATGATCTAGCAGAGAAATGGGTGTGAGAAAGACATGCAGAACATAGAAGAGAGTATGTTTTTTTTCAATAGTGATGCATGTGGGTAGGAGGAGATGCAGTGCATAATCTGAAGGGGAGATCCATGGAACAGTGAAGAGAACGCAAAGGTAGCACAGAGCATAAAAGACAAAAGATAAGTTGAACAAGTTGTGGTGTTGAGTACATAAGGAAGAAGAGCATAGCATATAAGAAAAATGATGCAGAAGCGGGACAAAGCATAGAAGCTGAAGAAGGTAGAGGAGACATGGAGCTATAACAGACCATATCAGATACAGAGCAAGTAAGTAAATTTTTGTAAGATTCAATCAGGGTGGTAGGGTAGTGCTAGGGAGGATTGAAGTCCTTTAAACTCTAGTTGGTGCTAGAAGATATTTTGGGAGTTGGTGCTTCCATCTAGTGGGTGCTAGAGAAACTTGGGAGTTGGTGCTAGATAAATCTGAGAGTTGGTGCTCTATGCAAATCGTATCTTGCTATCAAAGGTTGTAGCCTCATACTTGAGTTGGAGCTCAAACACTGTGATGTACCTGAAAGTTGGAGCTTGATTGACATCCTAAAAAGAATAGGTTTTCACTCTTTATGGTTTTCCTCAGGAAAATCAGTGTCTCTGTGTGTTTTGTGTGATTGATCATTGTATATATATGAATGTTAAGTTATCAAGAACACATTAATAATAATATAGAAAGAATCAGAAAATAACAAGAAAAGTTTCAAGCTTATAGAGATAACTGATTCACCCCCCACTCTCAGTTATATTTCCAACAATATGTAATATTTTTTAACACACACATATATTATAATAATCATTGTTCATGTTACCCTACCAAATGTTTCTAGATCATTCATTAGATATGGGTACAAGTTTAATAGGGAACAATTTCCAATTTTTTCACACCACAGATAGGTTTGTGGGCCTTGTTGACCATGGTTTGGGGATGAAAAATAGTGTCATGGGGCATAAAACATGCTTCTAGAGCTCACGATCCATGCATGGGGCCCTAATTAACCACCACATAGGGCTTTTAGAGAGAATATGTGGCTTACAAATTGGGTATATGATACATTTTTAGGTTTTTAAGGCCCTAGCTATAGATTACCATTCTCTATTTCAAGCCAACACTTGCATGGTAGCATAAAAAATATACAGATTTCTTAGAGCTCAATAAAAGGGAAGTGTTGTGATTTATAATAGCTTATATTTCATAAATGTTCACAAAAACACGTGCATTATAATAATCAAGGGTCTGACTACCCTACCAAATGTTTCTAGTACTCATGGACCATTCATTGGATATGAGCACAAGTTTGATGTGACACCATTTTGATTTTTTTCATGTCGTGGATAGGTATGTGGATCCTATTCACCATGGTTTGGGGATGAAAAATAGGGTCATGAGACCTAAAATATCTTCTAAATCTCATAGGTCATGCATGGAGCCCTAGTTAACCATGACATAGGCCTTGTGGAGAGAATCTTTGACTTACAAATTGGATATAAGGACCATTTTGAGGTTTTGTGCACCAAGGATGGGTTTTAAGGCCCTAACTATAGTTTAGGGATGAAAACCAATGTAGTGGGCACTAAAAGATACTTTTAAGGATCATGCATGAATCCCTAAATCAAGTCACATGTTGGGTAGATGAAATCTTTTGTCTATAAATGGAATATGGGACCATTCCAATGTTTTTCACGCAAGGAATGGTTCTCAATGGAAAAAACCTAAGTTCTAAGGCCACAAATATGGTCTAAGAGAAATGGATATCCATTGGATTCTAAACCATACCACATGTTGTGTAGAGTGAATATCTTGCATACAATAGGAATATGGAACCATTCCAAGGTTTTTCATATCGAGTATATATATATTGGTATATAATTAGTATATATCGGTATTATACTATATTAAGTATACCAATATATATGTTGTATTAAGTATATATACCGGTATATATATTAGGTATATTTACTTAGTATATATAATGACACATATATACCAAGTGTATGTCGATATATATACCATATACCCATATATATACCAACATATATACTAGGTATATTTACTTAGTATATATATATAATATATATATATATATATACCACTATATATATCACTATGTACATCGATATATATACTTAATATATATACAGGTATATATACCATATACCTATATATATATTAAGTATATATATCGATATATATAGTAGGTATATTTACTTAGTATATATAGTGGTATATATATTATATTAAGTATATATATCAATGTACATAGTATACTAGGTAGACTAAGTATACTATGTTGAAAAGTCAACAAGAAACATCTGTCTAAATTACTTTTCCCTTAATTAAATTAGACAATAAATATTAATCTATTATCTCATTCATAACTGAGTGATTTGGAATTGTAATAGAATCATAAGTGTAGTTAAGTGAGTTAAGACCAGTTGTGCTAGTTGTAACTAAACATGCACTAGTGAGAGTTCAGTGAATTAATTATTCATTAATTCACAATCAGTGAACTCACATGCAACTGAAGATTCGCCACGGTTAACTACATGCATGTCAGTTCCAATGGACATCCAGTTGAGATAATAGGTGAAAGGGATAGTTTGGCTATCAGTTGTGATTTATTCACACATGCAGTGGATATGCTTATGAGCATGTGAAAACTAGGCAATTTGTGAATGATCAGAATTCATTGTGAGAATTCGAATTGCAGAGATTGTGCAGAGGAGGCAGTCTGTCTGGACACGAAAATTAGCACATGTATTTGCTAATTTGTGTATGACAGTGTGAGACGATTGTATTGTACTGAGAGCTCTTGGATTAGAGTTTTGTATGAGATTATTTCATGATTCATGATATACATAATACATGATAGTGGGGTTTTTAGCTTTACGCTTTCTCGGTAATACTTCTGTGTTGTGTGTTATTGATATTTCACTTTGTGCATTGTGGTTTTGATCATGGTTTAATTGCTTCCGCAAGAATAATAGTAGAAGCGATTATGTATTTAACAAGTGGCGGAAATTGTTAGATCAGGAGAATCGTAGGAATACATTAATTTGTATTGTAATTTCTACATGGTATCAGAGCCACAGAGGCCACGGAGCTACAGAAGTGAGGTGTGAACATAATTGCATTCTCGCAGGTCCCATCTCTAGCAAGGTGTGAACCCTAGTACTGAAAAATTCCGGTGTTTTCAAGAACATTAATTCTCGCACCCTAGACAAAGACAGGGTGTGAACTTCATTGTCATTCTCGCAGTCTACAGTGGAGCAGGGTGCGAACTTCCCTCACCCTAACAGTGAAGCAGGGTGCGAACTTCATTGGAATTCTCACAGGCTACAGTGGAGCAGGATGCGAACTTCCTAGGCAAGTTCACAGGCTACACACAGGCAGGGTGTGAACTTCCCTTAGGCTACTCTCAGGTGGGGTGCGAACCTCCCAGGGAAGAGGGATTGTAGAAGTTGAGTTTTTGTGGTTGGATAACATTTGAATTTGCAAGATTTTCTTGGTGCGATAGCTGATTCAAGATTGAAAATGTCTTTCAATGGCTTGAGGTTGGAGTATGCACTCGAAGGCAGCTCTAACTACATTGCTTGGAAGGACAGGATGGAAGCAGTGCTCGAAGGCAATGGCTTGAAGGTTTACATTGACGTAGATGTTCCTAAGCTGGATGCGACAGATACTGCAAATCTTGATGCATGGCAAAAGAAAGTAGAAAAGGCAAGGATGATTCTGTTGGAGGGATTGCGAGACCACATTGTCTCAAGTCTCCATGGGAAAACCACACCATATGAAATGTGGAAGGTTTTGACAGATCTGTTCCAAAACAGTAGCGACCATAGGAAATTGGTGCTCAAAGATAAACTCAGGAAGATCAAGATGGAGAAAGGCGACACCATTCCAAAATATCTCATAAAGTTTGTCCAATGTCGGGATGAGCTTGGAAGTGTGGGAATAACAGTCGCTGCTGATGATTTGGTGAGCTTGGCGCTCCTAGGGCTTCCTAAGAGTTGGCACAGTTATCAAGACTCTGTCAATGGAAGGGAAAAATTGTTGGATTGGGAATGATTATGGTCCGATCTAGTGCAAGAGGAGTTTAGGCGGAACACCAGAGATGGATCTTCATCAAAACATGATGATGAAGAGGATTGTGCTTTGACTTCCAAGGCAAGGAAAGGGAAAGGAAAGAAATTTCAATCAAAATCCGAGTCTAAAGTCAAGAATCTAGATTTGTCCAAAGTGAAGTGTTTTCACTGTCACGAATGTGGGCATCTCACTACTAATTGTCCACAGAATAAGAAGAACAAGATGGTTGCTGGAGTTGCAACTGGTGAGGCTCTTGTCTCGCAATTTGAGCTTGATTTCTCTTTGATCGCATGCATGGCTTCAAGTGCATCGAGATCGGTGTGGTATTTGGATAGTGGCGCTTCCTTCCACATGACGGGAGATAGAGAGTCTTTCATTGACTTGGAGGAGAAAGATCTCATAATGCATATAGAGATTGGCGATGATGGACGATACAATGCAACTGGTATTGGTACCATTACCTTTCAGAGGGAGTCAAGTAAACCATTTCAATTGAAAAATGTTATGCATGTTCCAGTTCTGAAGAAAAACTTGGTCTCAGTTGCAATGTTGAAGGACAGAGGCTATGATGTTGTTTTTAGCAATGGTAAAGCCTACCTGCGACATAAAGAAACAGGTCAAGTCAAGAAGATAGGGATTCGAGTTATGAATCTCTACATGCTAGAGGTAGATGGATGCAATGCCATGATAGGCAAGGTAGAAAAAATGGTGAGCCGGGATGAGGGCGAATTATGGCACAGGAGATTAGGCCATCTTCATCATGGAGCCTTGAAGATCATGCATCAAATATATACTGGACTTCAGAGGGGAACACTTGCTCAGTCAGATTAGTGCAAGGGGTGCACTCTGGGGAAGTATGTAAAGTCCGCCTTTCATGAAAAGGAGAACTGTGCTTCGGTGATCTTGGAGAGAATTCACACAGATGTGTGTGGACCATTCTCGGTTGCTTCAACAACAAAAAATAGGTATTATGTTATTTTTGTTGATGAATTTTCTCGTAAATGATGGATATTCTTCATGCAGAGGAAGGATCAAACATTCTCAAAGTTCTGTGAGTTTAAATCATTGGTGGAGAAAGAGTCGGGGAAGCAAGTGAAGGCTCTAAGGAGCGATAATGGTGGAGAATACATCTCTAACGAATTCAAAAACTTCTTCAGTAGAGAAGGAATTCGAAGAGAACTCATAGCGCCTCATAACCCACAACAGAATGGGGTCACAGAGAGAAAGAACAAAACGAATGTGGGTGCAACACGAGCAATGTTGCATGATCAGGGCCTACCAATGCATTTGTGGGCAGAAGCGTGCAATACTATGGTTTATGTGCAGAACCATTGTCCTCATAGAGTACTTGGCATGAGTACACCTGAAGAAGCTTTTACTGGTAAGAAACCTGATGTTTCACATTTAATTTTTTTTGGCTCATCTATTTTTGTGCATGTGAACAAAGATGCCAGGAAGAAGCTGGAACCGACTGCTAAAGTTGGGATATTTGTGGGGTACACAAAAACACCCCATAATTATCGTGTGTATTTTCCGAACAGTAAGATGACTGTTATGCAACGGGATATAAAATTCGATGAGGGGAAAGCCATGCGGTTGTTGCTTGAGAGGGAGCTAGACTTGCATGCAGAAGAGGAACTGTTGGTTCCCAAGGATGAGTCTCAAGATGTGGATCAGCCACATGARGAGGTTCATGGAGTGGAGGAAACCACTCAAGCAGAGCCATCCATCAGAAATGGCAGAAAGCGCACCACGGAAGATGACAGATTGAGACTAGATGTTGCACAGAATGTAGGAGCCCCTACTTCACAGCGCAGACAAAGACAGTCTCCTGATCGATTTGCTGGATACATGGCTCTCATGAGCAAATGTATTTTTACTGAACCATCTTCCTTTCAGGAAGCAGTGTAGGACCCCACTTGGGTTGATGCTATGGTAGAGGCATATGACTCCATTGTAAAAAATAGTGTATGGGAAATTGTCCCAAGACTGGTCGATAAATCAGTGGTAGGTTCGAGATGGATCTACAATGTAAAGAAAGCTACTGATGGGAGTGTGGAGAAATACAAGGCCAGGTTTGTGGCCCGGGGCTTCTCACAGATCGAGGGGATAGATTATGGTGAGATCTTTGCACCTGTCGCAAGGTACTCTTCCATAAGATCCATCCTTGCACTCTCAGCACAGATGGGTTGGCGCATTCATCAGATGGATGTAAAAATTTTGTTCCTCAACGGGATCATTGAGGAAGAAGTGTACATTGAACAACCAAAAGGTTTTGAGACCTTTAATAGAGAGTCACATGTGTGCAGACTCAAGAGAGCATTGTATGGGCTGAAGCAAGCACCCCGTGCTTGGTACACTCAGATAGACAACTATTTCACCAGATTGGGCTTCACCAAAAGTGAAGCAGATGAAAACCTATACCAAATTGTGGTGGAGGGTAAGCTTTAAATCATTGTGCTTTATGTTGATGATTTAATATTGACTAGTGATGAGGAGCTGATACACTCATGCAAGGAGGACCTTGCAAAGCAGTTTGAGATGAAGGATTTGGGCCTTCTTCATTATTTCCTTGGTTTGGAAATATGGCAGCGAGATGGTAAACTTTTTGTGTCTCAAGGAAAGTATGCAAGAGAGACACTGTGTAAGTTTCACATGCAGGGCTGCAAACCCATGGATACTCCTCTTCCAGGAAACTGGAGGAAAGAGGATGCTACTATCTATTGATAGTTAGTGGGTTCGCTAATGTATTTAGTGAATACAAGACCAGACATTTGCTACGCAGTTAACCAGCTAAGTCAAGCAATGGTTAAGCCTACCAAACTCTTTTGGAAGGCGGGTAAGCATGTCCTGAGATATCTAAAGGGAACATCTGAGTATGGATTATGGTACAGACAGACAGATGAGGTGAAGTTGCACGGATTCATGGATGCAGATTGTGTGGGTAGCCCAACGGACAGAAAGAGCACATCAGGGGGGATCTTTAGTATTGAATCTATAGTTGTTTCTTGGTACAACATGAAACAGATATCCGTGGCACTCAGTTCAGTGGAAGCGGAATACATTGCAGCAAGTCAAGATGCATGTGAGGCTATCTGGATGAGGAAGATATTGGTTGGTTGGTTTGGTTCTCATTTAGATCCAACAATGATTTATTGTGATAATCAGAGTTGCATTAAACTCTCGATTAATCCTGTGCTTCATGACAGATCTAAGCATATAGATATTCGGTATCATCATCTTAGAGATTGTGTGCAGTGGAAGATCATGTTGCTTCAGTACATTCCTACGGAAGATCAAGATGCAGACATTCTGACAAAGGCCCTCACTAGGAGAAAATTCGAATATCATAGAGACAGGATTGGGGTGAAGGATAATCCCTTTCTTGTTGAGAGGGAGTGTTGAAAATTCAACAAGAAACATCTGTCTAATTTACTTTTCCCTTAATTAAATTAGACAATAAATATTAATCTATTATCTCATTCATAACTGAGTGATTTGGAATTGTAACATAATCATAAGTGTAGTTATGTGAGTTAAGATTAGTGGTGCTAGTTGTAACTAAACATGCACTAGTGAGAGTTCAGTGAATTAATTATTCATTAATTCACAATCAATGAACTCACATGCAACTGAAGATTCGCCACGGTTAACTACATGCATGTCAGTTCCAATGGACATCCAGTTGAGATAACAGGTGAAAGGGACAGTTTGGCTATCAGTTGTGATTTGTTCACACATGTAGTGGATATGCTTATGAGCATGTGCAAACTAGGCAATTTGTGAATGATCGGAATTCATTGTAAGAATTCAAATTGCAGAGATTGTGCAAAGGAGGCAGGCTATCTGGACACGGAAATTAGCACATGTATTTGCTGATTTGTGTATGACAATGTGAGACAATTGTATTGTACTGAGAGCTCTTGGATTAGAGTTTTGTATGAGATTGTTTCATGATTCATGATATACATAATATATGATAGTGGGGTTTTTAGCTTTACGCTTTTCCGGTAATACTTCTGTGTTGTGTGTTATTGATATTTCACTTTGTCAATTATGGTTGTGATTTTGGTTTAATTACTTTCGCAAAAATAATAATAGAAGCAATTATGTATTTAACAAGTGGTGGAAATTGTTAGATCAGGAGAATCGCAGGAATACATTAATTTGTATCGTAATTTCTACATACTATACACATAGTATATATAATGACACATATACCAAATATATGTCGATATATATACCTGTCAAGAAATGAAAGGCACTTCCACACTAATCCTAGTAGAAGAGAAGAATAATTTAATCAAGAACACAAATGACACAAGTAATCACACAGTACACTGATATTTTACCCTAGAAACTCTTAACCGGGAAAACCAACATTCCTTTGAGCATTATACTCTTTTTTTTTGTTATTCAATCAGATTAAAAGGTCACATGTTTAACCTTGGTCCACACCTAAGACACAATCGACATCATAGCCTCTTGAGCAGGAAAGAACAACCCTGTAGCCAATTCGGCTTACATATGCATGACCAACAACCTAAACCTACACATGCATTAACCTACAGAAGAGAATTCTACAATTACCTTACAACAACATCATCCTTTACTACCTTACAACATGCCTCTTTATAGGCTTTACAACAGGAAAAAACCTAAAAATTGGCGCTAAAAAATGGTTACATATCCATGCATATCATTGGCTACAAATCTCACAAATCCTGGGATTCTGTTACAATTGACTCAAAGTCGGGTTTACCAGTCGACCTTCATTCGGTCTCTAGTCGATCGTTTCATGCCCGAACTTCGACCTCTTGTCAGTTGATTTTCCGTCGATATCTTTGACTTCGACTTTACCCGGATGACTCCCTCGACCGTCAACTTGTTGTCGATCCACCTCGACTAGATTTTCACTGCAAAGAATATAACAACCCAACAATATCGATATATATACTAGGTATAATTACTTAGTATACATAATGATATATATACTATATTAAGTATATATACTGCTATATATACTAAGTATATTTACTTAATATATATACCAACTTTATTATTGACACATATACCAAGTATATGTCGATATATATATATATATATATATATATATATATATATATATTAGGTATATTTATTTAGTATATATACTAGTTTATAAACTAAGAAGATTTATTTAATATATATACTGGTATATTTACCATATTAAGTATATATAACAATATATATATTGTAATAAGTATTTACACCGGTATGGAAAATCATGTGGGCGAATGAAGAGAAGACAAAGAGAGACGGAATGCAAAGCGGCTAGGGCCTAAACCCTAGCTACCTCCGCTCTGTTTTTTTTTATTACAGGGCGTGGATATTCGTCTACAGCAGCCGATCAGGGTTCCCCAGCATTCAGAGACACGGATTGGTGTTTGCACGTGTTTTGGAGCGGTTTTTTTGATTGCAAGGCACAGATCTTTGCCTTCAGTAGCCGATCAGGGTTTCCCAGCATTCAGAGACATGGATTGGGGTTTTTAGAGTGTCCCTCCTCCGTGCACGCATTTTGGAGTAGTGGTCTTAGGCCTCTGCGTCTTCTTTCTTGCTGGTGGTCGCCGCCCTGCCATGATGGCCCCAGACCCGACTGACGAGATGGAAGAAGACCCTTTGGAAGCATTCAAAGCGTTAGTCCACTCGGTAGGACCTAAACCCAAGCCTTCTCTCTCATCTAAGTTTGTTAAGAAGATTGAGGAGATCCCTTATCTGGAGCTATCTCCAGAGGATCCTTGCAACCTTGCCCTCTTTCTAGCAGAAAAGGCCCTCATCGGAAAGTTTACGGGGTTATGGCCC
Organism: Picea glauca; assembly: GCA_000966675.3. NCBI lineage: Eukaryota > Viridiplantae > Streptophyta > Pinopsida > Pinales > Pinaceae > Picea > Picea glauca. Next base: position 286,299 of record JZKD02S0139869.1, on the reverse strand, counting down.
AGCCCCAAAATGGTGGAGGCATGGATGGAGGATCGGTGGAAGACGATGATACAGGGGAAAGTTTCTCGGTACGTAGTAGGCAGGGGTTATTTTGTTTTCAGTTTCTCGAGGACAGAGGACCATGATCTAGTTTTCAGATCTAGACCCTATTTCATGGGGTCAAGAGGGTTGTTCTTAGCCCCCTGGACTCTTGACTTCAATCCCAGAGCCGAGATCACCTGTTAAGGTCCTAACCCACACATAGGTAGATCAATGTATTCGGATGTAATAAAGGTCAATATTAATAAGATCTTTCAATAAAATAGAATAAGGCGGATGTAAGAAGACTTAATAGAAGCTTCCGCTTCTAGAAGGATCTTCCTCTAG
>JZKD02S0139869.1:255811-280859 GCA_000966675.3 Picea glauca | reverse complement strand
TTTCGTATATCATTTCTGTGTATTGTGAAGATTATGCTGGATATTTTACTATTATTCTGTCATTTCTAGCATTTCATTTATGTTCTGCATATTTTATATATCTGGTATCTTGCATCACCGCAACCCCTGTTTGGGTTAGGCTGCCTCATCTTCCCATGCATATTTGGGGGAAAAGATCTATGGAGGACATTGGAAATAAGCTTGGGAGTTTCCTGAATAGTGTAGTGCCGAAAGGGGATCAGTTTACCTGCGCTCGTATTTGTGTTGAGGTTAACCTCGAGAAAGGTCTTCCGGAATCCATTAAGCTCTCCCTGGGGGAATGGTGCCATATCCAAGAGCTGGACTATGAGCAGATTCCTTTTAAGTGCCTTCGGTGCCATGCATACGGTCATTTCACAAAAATCTGCCCCAAAGCCTCTGAGGAGCCGGGACCAGTCAAAGAAGATGATTTTCAGCCAGTATCTAACCAATGAAGGCAGCCAAGGTGAAAGGATCCACTACCCCAAGCTCCGCAAGACACTCATTCAGCTGAGGCAACTCTAGAAAATAAAAATAGCTTTGATGCGCTGAAGGAAGATGAAGCTCTAGATCCAAAAACAACAACAGTTAAAGAAGATCCTCTGCCAGATGAAAGCCTTTCGGATCCCACCCCCCCAGATGCGAGAGAAATTCGGGCTTCAGATCCGGAACCCTCTGCCCCTGCGGGTCTGGTTGTTTCAGTCCCCTCTAGCGACTCTGTGGAAACTTCTGAAGACAATACAGTTCCGTCTCCACCCCTTACCCAAGGGCGAAGGACCAACAAAGTGCACAGAGAAAAGGAGGCGGCCTCCAACATTTCATTAGGCTCTCAGAAAAAGCTGGATCCCTTCTTTAAGGGGAAAATTCCACCCCCCTCGGTTTAATGCTTTGCTTCTGTCTTCTACTGTGCTCACAGTTTGTGAGAATTTACTCATGTATGCAATTTTTGTCATTTTCTCGAAGTAGCTCAAGAAGCAGAGGGGATTGGTCTCCCAAGACATTCACAAGAAGGTTGGCAGCACTGTTAGAGGTCACCAACCTTCTCCAGATCTGTAACTTTCTAATTCTGGCTTGCCAGAATGCCGCTTAATGCAACATAAGAGTTCTTGTAAAAAAAAAAAAAGTATTTACATCGGTATATATACTAGGTATTAATATATATACCGACACATATACCTAGTATATTATTGAAACGTGTATCAAGTATATATATATATATATATATATACACACTAGGTATATTTACTTAGTATATATATCAGTATATATACTTGGTATTTTTACTTACTATATTTAATATATATATATATACTGGTATATATATATTGGTATATATACTGGTATGTATACTAGGTATATTTACTTAGTATATATATATCGATATATATACTGATATATATACTAGGTATATTTACTTAGTATATATATCAATATATATATATATACTAGGTATTTTTACTTATTATATTTAGTATATATACCAGTATATATGTTGATGTTTTGGTAGCTACGAGAGGTATTAACATCCATGTGTAACCTATGACTTAGAATAGACTATTTCGGAAGCAAGTGAACCATTAAACAGAGGTCTGGAAACCCTAGAAGACAAGTCGGTCTAGCATAATACATAATATTAGAATATTATATATAGAAATATAAGTCGGCTCCACAGGAAAAAGATAAACATAAAATATAATTACTAGAAAGTCAGGTCGGTCTAACCATAAAAGTCACTGGACATATTAATATAAATAGAAGACGTTTCAGCTCATTTGTACACCCAGTTAGTGCACAACTCTTGTGGAGAGAGGCAGTTTCAGCTACAAGGAGGAATAAGGGTGCATGGTCATCTCTTGGTATTGATCTCTCTCTTGGTGATATTCTTGGTGATATTCTTGCTCAGTATGGCACAAATTTGAGAGAGAGAGAAGTGCAGCTGCAGCTGGTGCAGTTGTGTATAGTACTTGTTCTATGGATATGGAGACTCTCTCTCTTTTGTGCTACCCTTGGAGAAGGAGAACTCTACTTGTCTTGAGTTTTTGTTGCAGTTAGAAACTAGGGTTTATCTGTTGGTTTTGGAGTAGGATTGTTGGAATTATTCTAAGTAAAGGTTAGTGTGCTCGGGGGTGGCATATATGAATTCCTATGGTTGGGTGACAATGATGTGACATTGTCTATGGTTAAACGAGCATATCAAAATTTCAACATGGTGTCAGAGTTGGTTTCTTTCGTAACAGTCTAGCCACTGGAAGGAAGATCCTCGGTTTCTCTCATTGCCAATCTCGTTGAGAACTTACTAAACTCACTAAGAAGGTGGCCTATGTAGGGTGCATCTCATCCTCAGATCAGATCTATAAATTTGAGAAGTTGAGATATTAGGGTTTCCTCATAAAAAACCTAGGTTTGCAGTGCCATTTCCTTCATGCCAGTTCCTTCGTGCCAGTTGCAACACTAGTTGTAGCACTAGTTGTAGCACCAGTTGTAGTTCCATTTGTAGTAAAGTTTATGTGAAACGTTGGGCCTAATATTTTATTTTTCTAGTGTGCCTTACCCTAGCGCATTTGCAATTACCTTTAGATTGCAATATGGAGCATTTTGAAGTTTTAGGGTTTTTCATTGCTTGCTGCTGATGCCGGATGGTGCCACTGTTTGTCTCTGCCTGTCACTGTTGTCTGAGGTATGTACTTATATATGTTTAAAATGTATCACTATTTTGAGTGTGATTGTAGGAGAAGGTATCTCTAGTCCAAGAAATAATCGTAGATCCAGAGGGATCTTAGATCCAACACATTCAGAGGAACAACACACTCCAGGTTTGATTGTTTTCATATGCCTCTAGCAGTTATGGAATTACTGTGACCTTATGAACATATAGTTTTATTTTAATCTATTGAAATTATGATTATGATACTAACCTCTATTCAAAGTTAAAGTTAGAAACTAAATTTAGTCAAAGTATTAGATTGGTTAAGGTTGCGACTTTAGAGTTTATTTGGACTATATTCTCTAACTCAGATTTTTGTATAGAAAGCATATTGTCTTAAGTACAAGGGACATGTTGAAGATAATACTTTTCATCTTGAGTAAAAGAGACTCAAAATAAAATCAACAACATGCGTTCTTGAAGATAAGACTCCAGGTTCTAGGTTCGATTAAATTAATAAGTTTCCAATTTTCACATATCACGTTTGATAATTTCCACATGACTAGTTGTGACAACATTCCTTGAAAGGTTCTATTACTACTAAATACAATGAATACTTGGCAGCATCTGAGTATTATTGATATAAATGCTTGCAAGATGAACTAACATCTCCTATAGGAGATACTTCTTGTTTTTCTTCTAGACATGTCACCTTGGTAATAAAATGATGATTACCATGATCTTGTTTTTTTTTTTATTCTTGTTGACATAGATATGTTCTTATGAAAATGCTATTATACGTTTTGTTCTTGTTTTCTTGTTCTGGACAGGTTACCATGGAGAAATGATTGATCACAACACTAGAAGAGTGTTGTTCCTATTTCTTATTATTGTATTTTTATTTTGGTTCTTGTTTTAGGCCAAGCGCAATCAATAGCTCTGAGAAGGAGCTATTGATATTATTGTTCTCATTCTTGTTGTCCTTGTTCTGGGCAGGTCACAAGTGATAAATCTAAGGGAAGATATAGTGATAGTTGTAGGAGACAACATATTAGATGGTCTCTAGTTTGATACATGGAGTAGACTATCCAAATAAGAAGTTGTATACATGACCATATACATCCATGTACCAAAGAAGAAGAATATGAAGAAGGGTACTTTTGCAAGATACATAGTATCTTATATGGAGATTGATTGTAAGGAGAGGGATCCAAAGATGATCGAACAAATACATCTAGTGCAGTTGATCACTCTTTCGATCATCGGGAAGAGTTAATAGAGCCAGAAGGGCCTACCCAAAATCATTGCAGTAACCAAGAAGAAACCAACGTGGTCCCATGAAACTTTGCAGGATGCAACATTGATGAACCATATCATGGGGACTAGATGGATTCTAAGATTATACATACTCTGAGGGAGTCAATCTTAAGAGGGAGAATGGAGACTCAGAGACTTTTAGATTCATATGGAAGAGAGAAACGTCTTTCAAAAATGACAAACATATGCCATGGGTTGATAAGGCTAGATCGATGATTCAGAGGATTTTACTTGCTTCAGTAAAATTTTATACAGCGATCGAGGAGGAAGCCAGTCAAAAGGACTAGGATACATATATTTTCCTTGGTTTCGAGACTAGAAGGGAAGTAAGTGGTGAATTCCAAGTTGATATACAAGATCAAGCATGTTGTAGATAAATAGCCTAGAGATGTTCAAAGCCTGATTTATGTCCGTAAGATTCTTCCAACAAGAGGGAGTTGAATATGACGATACACTTTCTCTAGTATATTGCTACCGATGAAAAAGTAGAATATATATTGACCAAGCCTTTGTTAGGGACAAGCTTGGAGTGGTCCAAATGTTTTTTCTCCAGCAGTGAAAAGTGATGTGTTCCCAAGTAGAAGGAAGTGATGAGATCCCCAGTAGTGGGAGCTACTCCAGCACAGGTTGGTACTCCAACATAGGCTAGTATGCTACCCCAATGCAGGTTGGTACTCCAATGCAGGATGGTATGCTACCCCAGTGCATGTCGATACTCCAATGCAGGATGGTATGCTACCCTAGCGCAAGTTGGTATTCTACTCCAATGCAGGCTAGTATATTACCCTAGCGTAGGTTGGTATGCTATTCCAAAAAAGGCTGGTACGCTAATCTAGTGAAAGTGCATAACTTACTATGACATATAGATCCATGATTGACAATAGGAAAATGACCGAGGTGTGTAGAAGCACAAAAGCATTGATGATGATCATGCCAAGAGGAATACCTTCCTCATTAAGAAGGGGTGTTAAGTGTTTTAGTCAAATTCTGTGTGAGATGATGAGTTATTAGTTCTATATGAACTAGATGTCAACATGTAGTGTCAGAAATTATTCCCAGTTAGAGTATCGATCAGTAGCCTCAAAGGTTACTAGTTGGAGGGCCAACTAGTAGTGTTGGAGGTGTTTTCCATCTAGATGGATAATGTGAAGCTATGATGGTGATACTTGTTATATGATATGTTTGATCATATGATAGGTTGTGTGGATATGGTGATGCTACCTGTAGACTAGTATGCAAGACCATGTGAGTCTTTCCCATGCCATGTGAGATGGATGGATGTGTTTGATACCACTACATGAAGAACATCTTAGTTAATACCTCCCTAACTAAGAGGGAGTGTTGATGTTTTGGTAGTTGCGGGAGGTATTAACCTCCATGTGTAACCTATGACTTAGAATAGAATATTTCAGAAGCAAGTGAACCATTAAAAAAAAGTGTGGAAACCTTAGAAGACAAGTCGGTCTAACAGAATAAATAATATTAGAATATTATCTCTAGAAATATAAGTTGGCTCCACAGGAAAAAGATAAACAAAAAATATAATTACCAGAAAGTCAAGTCGACCCAACCAAAAAAGTCATTGGACAGATTAATATAAATAGAGAATGTTTTAGCTCATTTGTACACCCAGTTTGATCCAAGTGGATATTGGTGGCCACCCACCTTTTCCGACTGGCTCAAAACAATTTTCTGACAAATTTGGCAATTTACTATTTTTAGCAGTTTTTAACTTCCAGGGCCATTTTGAGGGCCCAAATAAAGGTTTTTCAAGATTGAGGTTCTTAATTATATACAAAGGCATACTTGATCCCCCAAAATGAATCTCCTCAATGATACCTTTCCAACGAGCTATCATACGCCTAAAACAGAGATCGTATGAAAAATTTACGACCCCGGGAAGTTATTGTACTAACTTACCCAAACGGGGCCCACATGACTTTTGGCGCTTTATCTCCTAGGGTTAGGTTTTTGGATGTCTAGGTTTTTTGGCATTCCCATTTATTGTAAAAATTCCTTTAGAGCCTCATTGTAATCATATTCTTGTGAATGCAAGTAGCCGTCACATCTCTTCTCAGAGATAAGCTGCCACCATTCTAGCGAGTCTTTCACTCTATATTTTTATAGTCTCTGTACATTTCTTACATTAATAGAAATCATGTATTACTGTATATCTGTGTTTATGGTTGCATCTATGATACATTTCGGTTATATTATTGAATATCTGCGATATCTCTGTGCATTTCTTTATTATATCTCCGCTCTCATTTCGTGCCGAAAATAATCCGGATCAGTGGTTTCAGAGCAGACTGTTCTTGATCATTTTTTGCATGTCCCCGACGAGGTCCGAGTATAGAAAGTTGGGTCTCGAGCTTTTCTCTCTTGAGGACAATCTCTCTCGCACACCCAAGAAACCCTCAATGGCGGAAGAAAAGAAAAATGATGGAGCAGACAATCATATCAGTCTGTTGCTTGAGTAAGCTCTCACGCGACAGAGGGACGAAATGATGGAGAATTTTTCCCACATCCTTCAACACCTACCGATAGCAACAGACACATCTTCATCAAGAAACCACTTTGGAGGAACCTCGCCTTTCAAGGTACAATTTAATTTTTATATTCCTGTATTTGAAGGACAGATAGATGCAGAAGCCCTAGACAAATGGTTAAATATGCTAGAAGGTTATTTCTCTGTTCACAAATTTTTCGACAAAGAAAATATCACCTTCGCACTCGTTAAAGCTCTCCCCCATGTCAAACATTGGTGGGAAACTTATTGGGAGCAGAGTTCCATAGAGGAGTCTGAAATATATGGGGCCGATCCCACTTGGGATTTTTTTTTGGATGCGATAAAGGAACAATATTACCCTGTTAGCAACTATGAGGACCAGTACATGAGATGGACCACACTACGGCAAGAGAGGGGCCAAGCAGTTTTAGAGTTCACCAATACCTTCCATACCTTGCACACCAATTTGGGTATCAAAGACTCTGAACGACATTTGGTTCTGAAATACCATGGGGCTCTACACAGATACATCCAAACTAAAATGGATTTTCTAGAAATCTCATCACTTGGTGTTGCCTATCGATATTCTGTTAAGATCGAGCAGAAATTTAAGCACCAGAACAAATGGGAGTTTGAGTCTGCAAATCCGCAACATCAAAAGTATGACAAAGACATCCCTAACAAATAGTCTCCCGAAAACCAGTCCAAGACACAGGAAAAGAAGGGTCACGGGAAGATAAAGAAGGACACTGGAAAATGGTCCAATTTACACAAAAGACCCTGGCACAACACTGATGAATGTAACTCAAAACAATCATTGGTGGCCGAGATCAAAGACAAGGAGCCGAAACCTGATTTAGAATCCGATTCTAAAAATACTAGTAAATGACAGATCATTGACGTAGACCCCACTGCTATTGTCACGACCACAGTAATTCCACCAGAAGAACCAACAGATCTTGAAGAGGGGGAGTGCCTTTTTCATTCACAGATGTGGGTGGAGGGGACCCCGCTGCATTTTATTGTTGATAGCGGAAGCCAGAAGAACCTCATCTCAACAAAGGTTGTCAAACAGTTGGGATTGTTGAAAACACCACACCTGCATCCATACAACATCGAGTGGCTTCGCCAAGGACGAGATCTTCATGTCATCCAGTAGTGTCGATTGTCATATGGCATCCAACCCTTCAAGGATGAGGTATTATGTGATGTTGCTCCACTAGATGTCTGTGATGTTCTCTTGGGCCAACCATATATGTGGAAGTGCCATGATATTTATGAGTCTCGACCTCATAGTGTCATTATCATTTTGGGGGGTCATCTCTACAGAATACTAGAGGTAGTTCCCACTACTGTTCCACCTAAAAAGTGCCACAAAGTAGTATCTCATACTGCAAAATTTAGCTTATTCACAATCCATTCAAAAGGGGAACAGAAGGACACTGCAACCACTACAGCCTCGCCCCAAGCACCTTCTATCCCACAGAAGCAGGTCGACAAGGCTGCAGCAAAATGAAAATATTCCTTCTGCACAACGTCCTCTCATGTAGCCCGACTTGTTAAACAACCTCAGCCTCAACAGGTTCATGACAGACTTCCACAACCTGAGCAGTGTGACGTTTCCAGCAAGGCAAGCAGCTCACCAAGATGCAGATTCAACAAACGTTTTTCCCTCTCCCCCAGGAACTCAACACAATGGAGACCATTGCTTCCTAAGGAGAGAGGATTGATCCAAGTGGATATTGGTGTCTACCCACCTTTTTCGACTGGCTCAAAATAGTTTTCTAACAAATATGGAAATTTACTATTTTTAGCAGTTTTTAACTTCCGGGGCCATTTTGAGGGCCCAAATGAAGGTTTTTCTAGATTGAGGTTCTCAATGATATCCAAATGAATTATTAATCCCCCAAAATGAATCTCCTTGATGATACCTTTCCAACGAGCTATCATATGCCTAAAACAGAGATCATATGAAAAAGTTACGACCCCGAGAAGTTAATGTACTAACTTACCCAAACGGGGCCCACATGACTTTTGGCGCTTCATCTTCTAGGGTTAGGTTTTTGGATGTCTAGGGTTTTTGGCATTTCTGTTTATTGTAAAAAGGCTTTCAAAGCCTCATTTTAATCATCTTCTTGTGAATGCGAGTAGCCATCACATCTCTTCTCAGAGATAAGCTGCCACCATTCTAGCAAGTCTTTCACTCTATATTTTTATAGTCTCTGTACATTTCTTTCATTAATAGAAATCATGTATTATTGTATATCTGTGTTTATGGTTGCATCTCTGATACATTTTGGTTATATTATTGAATATCTATGATATCTCTGTGCATTTCTTTATTATATCTCTGCTCTCATTTCGTGCCGAAAATAATCCGGATCGCAGTTAGCGCAAGTCTTGTGGAGAGTTGCAGTTGAAGTTGCAACTACAACTGCAAGGATGAATAAGGGTGCATGGTCATATTTTGGTCTTGGTTCCTCTCTTGGTGATATTCTTGGTGATATTCTTGCTAAGTATGGCATAATTTTGTGAGAGAGAGTAGTGCAATTGCAGCTGCTGCAATTGTGTATGGTACTTGTTCTGTGGATATGGAGACTCTATCTCTTGTGCGCTACCCTTGGAGAAGGAGTGTTCTACTTGTATTGAGTTGTTGTTGTAGTTATAAAATAGGGTTTATCTATTGGTTCTGGAGTAGGCTTGCCAGAATTATTCTAAGTAAAGTTTAGTGTGCTCGGGGGTGGCATATATGAATGCCTATGGTTGGGTGCAATGATGTGACATTGTCTATGCTTAAATGAGCATATCAAAATTTCAACAATATATACTAGGTATATTTACTTAGTATATATACCAGTATATAAACTAGGAATATTTATTTAGTATATATACCATAGTAAGTATATATACAGATATATATACCATAGTAAGTATATATACAGATATATATACTGTAATAAGTATATGCATCAATATATATACTAGGTATTAATATATATACTCACACATATACCTAGTATTTTATTGACACATGTATCAAGTATATGTCGATATATACACCATATACCAATATATATACTAATCATATATACTGGTGTATATACCGGTATATATACTAGGTATTTTTACTTACTATATATATATATATATTGGTCTATATACTAAGTAAATACACCTAATATATATACCAATATATATACATGTATATATACTAGTATACCCATATATATACTGATATATTTACTAGGTATATTTACTTAGTATATATACTGGTATATATACTTAGTATATATACCTATATATACACTAAATAAATATTCTTAGTATATATATATTGGTATTATATACTAAGTAAATATACCTAGTATATATATTGATATATATACCAAGTAAATATATCGGTATATATATTAGTATATATATTGGTATACATATTGATTATATATAATGGTATATATATGTTCATATTATGTTAGCTTCAGGAGGTATTAAGCTCCACTTGTAACCTTTGACAAGACCATAGTATTTCTGGAAGCAAGCGTGTTGGCCCTCGACCAAGTTTTGGAGAACCTTGGTTGTGTTTGACCATTTTTTGGGACTTCGATAGGCTGGTCGAAGATGAAGCGCCAGGTGAAGAGGAGATCACGGGATCTTGCCCCCTTTTGTGGGATTTTTGGGTTTAGGGTTTATGTAACGGGTATGGGATGTCGGTCCATGGGTCTTACCAATGTTTAGGCCCCTTTTGTAATGTATAAATAAGTAGTTAGGTGATGTAAGAAGGAGTAAGTTGTAAGCCAATGAGCTAAGTGTGATTAGTTGTAAAGGCTCTGTGCATACTATGTGTTGAGAACTTACAGAGCTAAGTGCAAGTGATTGTAATAAGGATCTGTGTTGTACTAAGCTCGAGGAAGGAGGATTTGGTGAGGTGTGCGCAAATCTCCTGTCCTATGTGGAGTTGGTTTTGTGGCTTTGTGCATGTAAGAATATTGAAAGAAGATAATAAAGAGGACGAACAATTGGTGGACGTAGCCCCACGCTGGGGGTGAACCACATATATCCTGTGTTATTGTGCTTTGTGCTATATTGTTATTGTATTTTCTTAGTGCACATTTATAATAGATAGATCTGTGAATGCTTAAGTGATTTATGATGAGAATGAATTCTAGATTTGATCTATTTCTATATGCTATTGCTTGAATGTGCTAGATCTTGTTGAATACTGCGTTGTTTTGTAATTAAGGTTTTACCTGCGATGTGAATAAGGGTTAAAGACTAATGAATGTTAACTGCTAAGTTCTCTGTTAAAGCATTGTGATCACAGATCTGTTTCCCAACTAGGTTGTAGACACTTGAGTCCTGCAACCCCCCATGCCTCTACCTCGGGTGAGACTTCATCTGCTTCGTAGGTGTTGCCAAAAGGGCCAATAGTTAGGGTTTTGTTGGTGCGCTGTTGAAGCGTTGAACCTTGGATCTTCCCCTGTTCCAACAAACGGTTATGTTGTTGAGACCTGAAACTGTGATTGTTGGGAACTGAAGAAAAGAGAAAGCTCTATGCGTAGATCTATTTCCCTAGTGTGCAGTACTCTACTTGACTTGTGAAGCTCTGTGCTAAGAAGAGAAATCCGATCTGAAGAAAAGAGGTAAGATCTTAAAGCTTTGTTCTTTGATAAAGGTAAGATAAGTAGAAATTTTTGTTTCAAAAGAATGGATCTAGGTATATTTGATAGATTTTGTCCTAGTCTGAAAACTAGGGCACAACTAGAAGAAAGAAGATGTTATATGAGCAGATCTGATAAAAATAGTGAAAGATATGTTATTCCTATGCATAGAAAGAATTTTTGGACTAACAAGTGGATGTAGGATCCTAGAAAGAATTTTTTGCAGGTCTATCACTATGATCGTAGTGCGCAGTACATGAAAGGTTGGGGATCATTTAAGAGAAAGAGAGGATTGACTCTTTGTTATAGTTGCAGAAGACCGGGACATCTTGCTAAGGAATTCCCTGGTAGAGGTCCTATTCTCCTTTGTTGTAAGACTACTAGACACAAAGTTTTAGATTTCCCTAAAATGATTGCTAAAGTTGAAAATATGAACATGAAACAAGAAAACCATGAAGAAGGCCAATAAACTAAGGCTATGCTAAAGAACCAGAAAGAATCCGAGGCTATATTATTGCAGATGAAAGAAACATTGAATGATCACAGAGACATCAACTTATCAGAGGTTTTAAAAGAGAAAGAGTGCATAGAAACAAGAATAAGAGACTTCGACATAGACTGTGTATTGGACGCAGAAACACAGGTGAACATTATGCCAGAAAGTACTTGGGAAATTTTGGGAAATCCTGTTATGATTCCTTCATTGGGAGGAATAGGATGGTTTAAAGGAAAGATGATAAAACTACGTGGAATAATTACTCATGTACCTATGAGTGCTCATGGAACATCGACATAAGAAGAATTCAAGGTCATTAAGTTTGTTGAGAACAAAACCCCTTTTGCACTATTGTTAGGAAAGACTTGGATTGAGAGAGACCATATCCGAAGGAGAGAAGAAGAGGAAGGTATAGAACATAAAAAAAAGAAATTAAGAGATTTCATTGCTAAGAGAATAGCGCGCTTAATAGAAGAACATGAGGACAAGTCGAAGCAACTGAGGGCCGGAGACTTAGTTGTCGAAGTTGAAAGAACACAAGAAGGCTTAAAGAACTTATCCATGCAGGAGAGTAGAGAGCCTACTCCAAAAATAATAAGAGAAGAAGTATTGTCCTCAAACCTTGTGAAGGATCCTCAATAGTACGAAGTTACTATGCTAAGAAAAGATAAGAACAAGAATGGAAAGAGGAATCCAGAGACACATATTAGAGGGAAGAAAGCAAGCAAGATCAGTAAGAAGAAAGCACAGCTAGAAAAATTGCAGGAGGTTCCAAAGAGGACTTCGCAGAAGGAAGGTTTGCAAAACTTGAACCTCGCCGGAATAATAGAACAACACCGACTGGCACTTTGCCACGATGAAGCAATATGACCATTGGAGGCATCCCGACCATTAGAATGACGCTCTAGAATGGATAGAAACACAGTTATTTCCGAAACGTTCTCCATTGGCCCGTTGGGACCACGCCATAACAGATGGAATTGCATTGATCGAGGCATTCCTGCCCATTGGAGGAGTCCATTAAGACATTTTCTATTTATCCCATCGAGCATTGCACCAAGGATACTTTTGCAAATTGTGATTATCCAGGCCCATAGAGAACTAGTTGCTTTCACGTAGTGCTTATTGTAACTATTGGAACACATATTTTTCTAAACTTTAGACTTTAATAAAAAAAAATTTTTTCTTAAATAAGGACAACGCGCGTTTGAATCTCACCGTTGATAAAGTTTTCCGTATGATCGAATGATCTTAAATATTTTAGATTTGTGGAGATGCCAAATGATTAATGAGTCAAACCACTGAAAGTTGCTTCAGAGTTTCGCGTTTCAAATATTTCGTTATGTCTTAACTTTCAAAATCCCGGTACCCGAAAGATGAATGGTAAAATGCCGAAAGACTAAATCTCAATTAATTAAATCAAACTAAGTCAAAGAAGTTAATCATTTCTCATTTTGGGAATCGAGGGTTTTACATTCATCACATCTAAAAATCCCGAACTTGATTTCCCGAAAGCGTTGAGTTTTAAACATGATTAATTAACTTCTTAAAAGGAAATTAACAGTGCAAATTAATATTTCGTGCATTCGATTTCAGGATATTTCAATTTTGTTCCATCCAAAACTCTCGATTGTGAATCACTGATATTTAGTAATATTTATTATGGATCAAAAGAAATGATTTCCAACGTAGAGTGCGTATCACCATATGTAATTTCCTCATTAAAACCAATAAATTCATCATCCGTAAAAGCATACTCTAATTAATGCAAGATGAGCGTAAATAAAGATGTTCTATTTTGAATTTCATTGTTACCTTCAACAAAGTAGTGAGTTTTATCCAAGGAAAGCTTACGCATTCTCCCCTGTAACAGGCATTCGCATTCTATTTCTAACATCATGGCACCCAGGAAAATTTTGAAGAAGAATGATGATGCCAATGAAGGTTCCAATCCAAATGCATACATTATGTCTAATACTACGCCACATGCTGTAGATTCAATTAGATCCTTGATGCAATTTTTTTAAATCTTGGAGCAAGAAGTTATAAATTTCCCAAACGATTCTGGAGATGAAAAGAACAACACTCAAGGAACCAAACTTAGAATTATAGCAGGGTCTGAGCTTCATAAAATAGCTACGTGGCTGAAGCTCATGCCATATAATGACATGATAAGATGGGTTCTGGAAAACACCGATGTGTAGACCAGGAGCATCATCAACAACCAAATGGTCGTTGCTAGTTCTTTTAGGTTGGAACACCTCCAAGTAGTGTACAATATATCCCCTGATCAAAAATATATTTATAATGCTGCATTCATGATGGAGTTTGAACAAAAATAATGTGTGCAATTTGACCAAAGCTACCCAAATATAGTTAAAACCTGGTGGGGAATTCCAACGAAATTTAGAGCTGACTCCCATGATATTTATTCCACCGCATCATTAAATGAGTATATGATCTATGTAGCCATGATTCTATATAGAATATTTGAAAATAAAAGACATACTCATTTCCTGGTGGAATGGGTATCAATCTTGCATGAGGCAGCCTAGAGTTTCACTTTCGTCTGGGCTAAGATGTTGTCTGATAACCTAGCCAAGGAAATTACTGAGTATCAAATGGCGAATTCAAAAGGTAAACTTGCCCATTTTTATATGTTTTCATATGTCATGGATGCCATATGTTTTATGACTCCATTCCCACTGATGAATTGGAGTTGGAACCCAACCAGTGCCGAACCTATCCATTTTTATCATTCCAAACTATGGGAGGAAAAGGAAAAATATTTCTTTAATGAAATATGCCATAATGTAGTGATCCCCATTCATCAAACACTATATGGTCATCCACCCCCTCAAATTTCAGATCAAATTATGGGAAACCTTAAATAGGTTGCAGATTGGTTCATTGAAGAAAATTTCTCCTATATCAGGGTTTTTGGATGCTCGGTTTCCCCTCATGCTATCCCAAAGTTTATGCCCGAAAGATTAGTGTGCATAGAAGTGTCTTACCAAATGGTAACATGAGGCATTGTCAAAGAGTTAAAAGAATCTTAGAAGAAAATTTGGCCAGTCTTTCCCCTGCAGGTTGGAAGGTTTTCCTTGTTGAATTTTGGCCATTCCAAAGTAGAGGCTACAACTTTAGAGGATGTCAAATTGGTCAACATTGAATTCAAAAGACATGATCCATACCAGATCATGGAGAAGCACCTAGCTCAATGCAATATGAAAATATATATGCATGTAGATTCCCCATATGATGATATATTCAGGGGAATCCGATCTTATGAGGAGGTAAAACGAAAAGTTAAGATGTTATCCCCTGACCAATAGGCCAGTTTATTCACTTTCCAAAAGCACAGATGGAGTAGTTTTCCCAAGATACTACAGGGAGAATTGATAACCACCCCTCTAGTGCAGGGATCCATGCCTCTAGGTTTTGAACCAGAGTATTTTGGTAAATAAACTACTGAATAAATTCCAAATAAGCTCGAAGTGTCTACACAAGAATTAGAAGCCTCGTGGGTAGGATATCTAGGGCCGTAGACAAAGGTTCAATCTGAGACACTACTAAAATAGAAACAAAAGGTACCTCCTTTATCGCCATTCACCCCTATTGATACCTCACAAACATTAGAAGGAAAGAATTTCACAAAGATAGGCAGTCCTATTACAACACTAACCCCTCTACAGTCAAGTTTTGGAACTCCTGGTCTTGAAATTACATTTGCAAGCGATCTTACCCCGATCCCAGTTGAAGAGATGCCTCCTTCAAACTTTTTCTTTAGCACGAAAAGGAGGGCCATAGTCAGAAGGGAATCAAATCAGAAAGAAGGGGTAGTATCCAAAAGGAAAAGGATGATATTTGATGGACAAGACTTGGAGGATTCAGAGCTTGCCAAGAAAATGGCTGGTTCATTAGGCGCCTTCGCTACAACCAATCAGTGGTCGGTCAAGAATCTAGCAGAGAAATTGAAACAGAGAAATATATTGATAAGCCAATTACAAAATCAGATAAGGACTATATAAAATAACATCAGAAGCGAAGTCAACAAAGGTCTCGAACAGGCTAGAGCCAGCGATAAACAAGAAATTCAGCAATTAAAATCTAGTCTCGAGGAGATGCAAAGAAATGTACATGCGAGAGAAGGGTAGGCGATTCAACAAAGTGAACTGGTGAAGCAATTATAGGCCAAGGTGAAGTTGACTGAGAACATGGTTATAGATATAACCATTTTCCAAGAACAAGCAGTGGAGATATGTGAGAAGCTGGAGTTAGCACAACAAAGCCTTTTGAACAAGGTTGAATTATCCAAAATAATTTTTGGGTGGTGAGCGAATAATTGGATAATATTTGTTTCAGAGAAAGAGAGGCTACTACAACTCAGGTCACTTTTCAAGAGGCAGTTGTGTCATCAGCCAGAGAAGAAATTTCTATAGTTCCCAGGTTGTTTGTTTTAGAGCAGGTTAGAGGTGACATATTATTGAAGACCTGGGAGGCCAACATAGCTGAAAGTAAAAGAAAGACTAAGGAAATAAAAGAGGATTATGAAGAGGCTTTCCACTCAATGAATAAAGAGCATTCAAGCTTCGGAAAAGGAGATATTTTTGAAGTACTGGGACAAGTTGATGTAGAAAAACATCAAATTGATATCAAAACAATCTCAAAATAAAATCAGGCTGAAATCTCATAGCTAAAACAGGTTGATATCGCTCAAATAGATAGATGGCTGGTGAAACCAAATTTGTAGCTACAATCAATGACTTTAGAAGACAAAAGAATGAAAGACAGACTGCCACAATTAGAAAAGAAGTTGTATATTTTTTATGCAAAATACATGACAGAACCCTCTAGACTAGTAGCACAATCTGTAGGCATGTGTGTCGAATGTATTGAGCGAGGAAAAGGGAGTACCTCAAAGAATCAATGAGGTAATATGTATACAACTCGTTATTAGAGATTATCTGTGTCCAATCTGGAAAATAAGAAAATAAAACGCCTTTTCTGGCATGAGAAAGAGACAGAGGAAAACTAAGCAAAGCATTCCAAGTTTTTCATTTTGTAACCATTTCTTTTTAGAAATAACAAGAATTCCAACCGCTTAGGGTTGTAATTATTTTGTATAAATACATTCTCAAAGGAGTGAAAAAGGGCTGGTTTTTGCCATTTGTAATTGAGAAAAATATCCTCATTGAGGATTAATACAAGTATAGACCAAAGATCCACATTTCGTCCAGTTTGAGTTATGTGTTCTTCTATCTTTTCACATTTCCTCATCTTTTTATAATTTTCCTTGATGAATGCTTGATTGCAATTTAGTACAACATCCACTATGATTACATTTTATTTAGTTATCTGATAGCGAACAATTTTTCCTCTTTATTTACTGTTAGTAAATACAAGACTTGTAAATCAATTAGATAGCTATATTTTATGCTTCATTTAAGGTTATATGATCTATTTTCTTCTTTTGTAACAAAGTAAGATTCTTCTGTAATTGATGCCTTTCTTTGTATAACATCTTTATGTTTCTCTCTCATTACATTCAATACTTTTAATTTTAACTCAGACACGAAAGACGACCTTTGAGATGTTATACTGTTAATTCAATTTAAGGAATTTTTCTCACATAACTGAGGTAGCAAAAGCAAACAATTAAAACCTTCCTTATTTCTTGATGCCTGACATTATGGTTTGAACCTTAAGTATAAAATCAGGAACAACATCTTTTTGGCAACGTTGTCGGGGATGTAGAAACAAAGCTATTTTTCCCTAGGAGAACGACATTGGTAAGTTTCTCTCTTTGATAGTGAACAAATATTGAATACATTATAAGGCTAAATTTTATCTTTCACTTGGTGACTCCACAACTAGTAAACTGACATTTAGTCGAAAGAATACCAGAAAGAATCTAGACAATATGTAGACTTCGCCTGTATCCAACCCTGAAAAACTTTTGAAACCAAGGGGGTATCTTAAACAGACTATTGCATCAGCAAGTAAGGTTTATCAACCCAAATATAATACTAAGATTTTACTTGAGCAGTTAACTTTGCAAGAAGATCCCACCCAACTCCATTTCAGAGAAAAATCCACTGATATAATCGAATCTGAAACCCTAAAACCTAAGTTGGTTTCACCCGAGATTAAAGCTGAGACCGTTCAAAATGTCTCCTTTACCAATAAAGGTAAAAAATCCATCTCAGTACCCGATTCAATTGAAATTTCATCAGTTCCCAAATTCAAGCTTCCAACCTCATGAATTTTTGAAGAATATATCTTATACTCTGACTCAACTCCTATTGGTTTTCCCGTGTATACATCCTGTAAATTTGAGGAAACCAGTCCTCATTTTCCTGTTCTCTCTTTTCCAGATTTCCTATCTCCTGACGGTCAGTTTCCTGAAACTTTTCCGCTTCATCCAGATGCAGCCAAAAGGTCACTACACCTCTTTGAAAACCTTATTTATAATCTCCAAGTTTCATCCCCTATATTATCAATGGCTAGTGTCGGAGGTGGTGGTGGAGGTATAGGAGGACATAGTGCTGGAGGAGGAGGAGGAGGCAGTCAAGGACCACCGTCACCTCGTAGAATTTTTGATAAATTAGCTGCTAGGTATGATCCTTTGGTCCTCCCAGTTACCCTCCATGATTTACCCGAAAACTATATGAAAAATATACCAAAGTTCACTGGAGAGGGAGACTTAACCTCGATTGAGCACATTAATTTCTTCGATCAATTCGATGATATCCTTGGTCTTGAGCACGAGGATGTTTATTCAAGACACCTAGTTCAAACTTTCAAAGGATAGGTGAGAACTTGATTCTGAGGACTGCCGACATATTCCATAGGATCATATGATGAGTTAGAAAGTGTCTTTCTCAGACAATGGGGAGAGAGAAAATATCACCTTTATTATCTAACCGATTTTGGAGCTTTAAGAAATAAAAATTCAGAAACAGTTCTTGAATTCACTCAAAGGTTTAAAAAATTATATAACAAGATTCCAGCTGAGGTTAAACCCTCCCAACCTGCAGCAAAGGTAACTTGTGTCAGGGATTTTGATCCTGATTGTGCTCTATTGTTGAGGGAAAGGAGATCTATTGACCTCACTAAAATGCAGGACGATGCTATAGAAATTAAGTCAAATATGATGGTATCAGGAAGTTAGAAGCTAAATTTGAAACGAGAAATAAAGAAATCAGACGATACAAAGAACAAGCAGGACCCTCCGAATCTGTGAGGTCCTCAGAAGATAAGATAGATGACATGGCAAACATAATCAAAGAATTATCAAATAAAATCCCAAAAATGGAATTGGACCAATCTAAGAATGATTAGTTCCCTAGAAAAGATTTCAAAACAAATCCTAACCCTCAAATTCAACAGAGACAGATCAAGAATGAAGATCAAAAGATTCAGGCCCCCTTTAAGAACGAAAATTTTATAGGAGGAGAGGACATGTGAAACTTTGAGGAGTTAGAGGAAGATATGAATAATTTTAGCAATGATTATCAAGAACCTTACTTGACGAGACAAGATTATGAAAAGTCTCTAAACCTAGAATATAGGTCTAATAATGATGAGAGTATAAATATTACAGAAGATTCTTCTTATCAAGGAATCACCGATAATATAATGGCCGAGCTCCAACAAAAGTATAATCTAAGGCCTAGAGATAGAAATATCACAACTGCCCAACCGAAGAAAATCTTGTCGAAAAGTAAAGCGAATGAGACAGCTCAACCAACAACTAAAACACAAACTACCAAAACAAAATAAGTTGAAACACTGACTGCCGAAACAAAAACAGTTGAAACAAAAGCAACACAAACTAATAAATTAGAAAAAATGGAGATAGAAATTCAAACCAGAGAAGTCGATAAGACAACAAGAAATTTCAATCTAGAGAATGAGATTAATAAGATCATGATCCTTGTACCTTTGGTTGAACTGAAAAAAAAAACCCTATATACAGAAAGCATATTGCCAAAATGATAAACTTTTCGGATATTGAAAGTCAAGCAGACATTATAAATTTAGAAGATGATAAATCAAATATAATTTTTGGTCCACATTTTGAAGGTGCTAGAGATACTGTCGCTCCTTTATATATTACGTTAACTGTACATGATCATATGCTCCATAATTGCATGTTGGATTCTGGAGCTTCCCACAACGTGATGCCCAAATCTATTATGCATAGACTTGGTCTTGAAATTACTCGACCATACAGAGATTTGTATTCCTTTGATTCGAGAAAAGTTTATTATTTGGGTATGATTAAATATTTAGTGGTTAATCTTGCACATATTCCTATAAAAAGTTTTCTGATGGATGTGGTTGTTGTTGATACACCTCCAAAGTATGGCATGCTGTTATCCAGGTCTTGGGGTGCCAAACTTGGAGGATCCCTCCAACTCGACATGACATATGTTATAATCCCGATCTTCAGCGGACAGGTCACCCTCTTGTATAGAGAAACAAGGCTAGCATTTACAGTAAGTGATCTATTGAATATGAATAATTACCCTGTTTATATTGCAGATCAAGATTTATTAAACTATATTTTATCGATTGATGATGATTTAGATGAATGTATAGAAGAAAATTGTAAATAAAAAGAAAAAATAGAAAAGACAAATAAAGATGTAAAAAGTATTAGAGTTTGGAAAATTTATTTCGATGGTGCTTCATCATGTGAAGGGGCGGGAGATGGAGTGTTGTTTGTGGCACCTGAAGATGAGTTTATTATCCCTTTCTCTTACAGGTTATAGTGGGACATCGATTACACCAATAATGTATGTGAATATGAAGCCCTGATTTTAGGATTAGAGGCTGCCAGGAAGTTGAAAATTAAAAACTTGGAAGTCTATGGTGATGCAAAATTAATTATAAAATAGATAAATCGTCAGTACCAGGCTAAACACCCAAGGTTGAGGTCTTACAAAAATTGTTCCTAGGATTTGATTGAATTTTTTTTCTCATCGGTTAATGTTTACTACATCCCCAAAACAGAAAAGAAACGGGCATATTCATTGGCCAAAGTAGCCTCAACGTTTGTACCTCCTATGGTCTTCAAGCTAAAGTATCATATAGAAATGAGGCATAAAACCTCAATACCAAACAATGTACAACACTGACAGGTTTTCGAAGATGATGAACAAATCAGACAATTCCTATAAATGGTGGACGACTTTGCTGAAACACATATTGACCAAGAAAATCAGAATGACCCTACTTGGATTATGCAGGAAGGAGAAGATCCTCAGGAGTTTAGATATAATATCGCTAATCACCTTATGTTGATATCGAAAAATAATCAGATCCCTAAAGGTTTGATTCCCTTGGAGAGATTATTTGATCATGATGATATTCCCTTGAAGTCTACTTTATAGCCTCAACCTGAGGAGGTTGAAGACTGTGATATAGGCACCAAGGAAACTCTGAGGCTGGTTAAAATATCTAAATACCTTCCCCCTAATATAAAAAGAAAATATGTTGAGCTTCTCAAACAACAAAGGATGTTTTTTCCTAGTCCTATGATGAATTGATAACTTATGATACCACCGTAATCGAACACTAAATTCCTTTGAAGCAAGGTGTTAAACCATTCAGGTAGAAGCTCAGACAGATAAATCCTATATTACTGAATGTGATAGGAAAATAGGTAAAGAAACTCTTGTATGCCAAGATCATTGTCCCACTCAGATACTACGAATGGGTAGCTAATTTAGTTCTGGTTAGAAAGAAAAATGGTGAAATTAGACCATGCGTTGATTTCGTAAATTTAAACAAATCATCTCTCAAAGATAATTATCCATTACCTAAAATGGATCACGTATTGGAAAAAGTGGTTGGAGAAAATAGAATGTCCATGATTGATGGTTTTTCAGGATACAATCAAATTGCAATACATGAGGATGATAAAGAGAAAACCACGTTCACCACCCCATGGGATACCTTGATGTATGATAAAATGCATTTCAATTTGATGAACATAGGAGCCATTTTCCAATGAGCTATGGACATTGCCTTCATCGGCGAAAGAGATAAGTTTGTTTTCATTTATCTTGATGATGTAACCATGTTTTCTAAATCTGATGTAGAGCACCTAGTACACCTCAAGCAGATGTTTGAAAAATGTCGAAAATTCGGTTTGTCTTTGAATACCAAGAAATCTCATTTTAAAATGCAGGAAGGAAAACTCTTGGGACACATAGTATCTAAGAATGGAATTAAAATCGATCCAAAAAGAGTTGAAGCTATAGATACTATAAATATTCCTAGGAATAGAAAGGAAATACAATCATTTTTAGGAAAAAATATTTTTTTAAGAAGATTTATCCCAAACTTCCCTGAAATTGTAAAATTGATTAAAGATATGCTCAAGAAGGACAACGAGGTCAAGTGGAAAATGGAAGCAAAAGCGTCATTCAAATGTATCAAGAGGGTTATAGGTGAAGCACCAGTACTGGCAAGCCCATATTATATGAAAGAATTCCTGATTTTCTCATTCGCATCTGAACACACAATAGCGACAATACTTCTATAGAAGAATGAAGAAGGGTTCGAAGAACCAATAATTTTTTTTAGTAAAAGACTTAGAGACACAGAGTTGATATAGGATATACTAGAAAAGAAGGCATATGCAATGGTGTAGGCCCTAAAGTCTTTCAGGACCTATGTACTACATTCTGAAATAATTGCATATGTACCCACCAGTTCTGTTAAATATATATTGGTTCAACCTGATAGTGATGGAAGGAGGGGCCGATGGCTTGCTAAAATTCAAGAATTTGATCTAGAAGTGAAATCGATGAAGCTCGTCAAAGAACAAGGTTTGGCTAAGCTATTAACCGAATCTAATTTCAGAGCGCTTGGAATAAATCATTTGCTAGCTAACGAAGAAATTCCAGATATAGAAGAATTTGACAATCAAATACCTACAATTCAAATCCAAGAGAAGTTTTATTCTTCATCTTGGTATAAAGACATAGTCTCTTACCTTCTAACTCTGCAATGCCCAAGCAATATGACTCCTTCCAAAGCTAGAATGCTGAAGTTGCACGTAGTAAAATATTGTATCATGGATAACCAATTATATCGGACGGATCTTCTGGTATTTTTACTAAGCTGTTTAGTAGAATCCGAAACAAAGAGAGTTATAAATGAATTTCACGAAGGAGTGTGTGGAGGACATCACGCATGGAGAGAAACTGCCTATAAAATCCTGAGAGCAGGATATTATTGGCCTAAATTATTCACTGACGTGATTGTTAAAGTTAGATCTTGTAACCCCTGCCAACTATTTGCAGGAAAGCAAAATCTTCTCGCATTACCTTTGGTCCTAGTTAAAATAGAAGCCCCATTTCAACAGTGGGGGCTAGATTTTATCGGTGAAATCAATCCACACTCTACCGCACAACACAGGTGGATTCTGACTGCTACCAATTATTTTACTAAATGGGTAGAAGCCATTCCTATGCAAAACACAACAGACACAGTGGTAACCATTTTCTTGGAGGAAAACATTTTATCAAGATTTGAATGTCCCTGGAAGATGATTACCGATAATGCTCAATCTTTCAAATCCATGGCCATGATAAGTTTTTGTCAAAAGTACAACATTTTACTAGGACATTCTACAACCTATTATCTGCAGAGAAATGGATTAACTGAGTCCTCGAACAAGAGCTTGATAACCATAATTAAAAAAGTGTTGTCCGAAAATAAGAAAGCCTAGCATGTACATTTGAAATATGCTTTATGGGCTAAAAAATTAGACACTAAAAGATCAATCATAATGTCCCCATTTTAGATGGTGTACGGTAATAATGTTGTTCTACCCATAAATATTGCATTTCCCGTAATGAAACTCTGGCAAGACTCAAAAGAAGAGACAAATGACATCACCAGAAGAATAAATCAAATGATTGAAGTTCAACAAAATAGGGCTGAAGTAGATGAAAAAGTACAGAAGTATCAGGATAACATGAAAGCCTTGTTTGACCAAAAACTAAAGATAGGGAATTCCTCCTTGGTGACCTGGTTTTAAAGTGGGATTCTAGGAAGGAAGGTTTAGGAAAGCACAATAAATTCGATCATATCTGGTGTGAACATTTCAAAATCACAACTTCTGAAGGGAATAATTCATTTCTATTAGAAAATATGGATGGTAAAATCCTTAACGCCCCTATCAACGAGCGTTACCTGAAGCATTTTATGCAGTAATACAATTCCAAACTCTCATTTTACATACAGGTTTTGTTTTCACAATTTTTGTTTACAATTTCATTTTCTTTGGTAAGTTTTTACTTTCATTGTAAATAAAACAGGTTGGTTGATTTCATAAAAAAAAAAAAATCAAAATATAAAATAAGTAACACATAGAGTTTTGGTCTGCGTAAGTTCCTGACACTTTTCATGTTATTGTCATGCATGATACTTTCAGATAGCCGAGAGATAAGAGATATCAGAAATTTACATGCATATATCAGAACATTGGCTTTCTCTCGAAATAGGTAATAAATAAATAGTTTACTTGGTTGCAAATATAAGAGTAAATATGAGGTATGAGTTTCTGATCTGTTTAAATTTTCAGAGAAAAATCACTTAGTATGACATAAGTCTCATATGTACGAATATCGTCACCTAATCTATAATCAGAGGAATATAAAAACTTATGTTTTAATTATCAAGAATTTTTCTCTGAATAAAAAAAATAAATGAAATAAAACTTATAATAAAAAATAAGCAATGAGAAGAACTTAAAGAAAAAGTTTCAAGGATCAAGTAAAAAGTTTGCACAAGGGTGACTGTGCTTACAACAGAACATCAGAACCCTCATTCTAATCCCTTGCTCATTTTCAAGCCGTATTTTCACATGATTCTTGATACCATCCCATGATCTTTATAGAGGAAAAAGGGTCTCACCTTAACTTTGAAAACTCATAAACAAATCTTCAAAACGAGAATAGGAAAAATTTCTTATGATTCCTTTAACTTTAACTGAACAAAAAAGTATGTCTAGTCTAATCCTAACTATCTCAACCCTTCTAACAGGTTTAAACTGATCCGTTTCGCTCAAGGAAAGTCCTTGGAAAATTAAAACTCCCCATTGAGAACTTCTCTATAGGCGAAGGTATTTTGAAGGTCAAAGGAGGATTAGTCCATAGTAATCAAAGTGAGTTGATAGACCTCTGTTGCTGTTAAGCCCTAATATTGGCTCATTACCACTTAATTGGGGCATATTAGATTAGTAATGTTATTTTATTTATGTCGGCTCTAGGCCATTAGTTGTAATTTAGATTAGTGATGTTATTTTATTTATGTCGGCTTTAGGCCATTAAACCTCCTAGTCTCCTATATATACCAAGGAGACATTTTCATTTTGAATCATC
>JZKD02S0139869.1:230047-250754 GCA_000966675.3 Picea glauca | reverse complement strand
TAAAAGGAGGTTTCCCCCTCGAAGAGGCTTATTATCTGATATTATCTCTTTTTCAAGGCATTGAGTACTTTTCTAGAGGTTTTTGTATGCTATATTGATGTTTGGTTCTTAACAGTTGCTAAATTATGAACATATATCATCCCTGGTATATTTTATACAAATTGATTTCCTCCACTTCATGTTTTTAAAAAACTATAAGACAGATGGTGAAAGGAAATTCATAAAATGATTGCCTCCATCTAGTCCAAAAAGAGATGATGAAAGGAAATTCATTAAATGATTGCCCTCATCTCAACATTTAAATGCAAAATTACTAATTAAAGTGGTGAAAGGAAATTTAATGTGGGAAATTAGATAACTTCACCAGGGCACTGACCATACTCGTTGGTAGTGAAGAAATGTCCATGATATCTACAAGTATGTTATACATGAATTATAATGTACTCTGGTAACTAGTTCTATTTTTGACTAGATCTACATTCTAATCTAACATGGGACTCCTTGACTAAAACCATTGAAATTACTTTAGCTTAATGCGAACAAAATTGAAAAGAGCCTGGTAAAATGATTAAGTTTGTTTTGATTATCTTAAGCAAATCTGGAGTCAATTTTAAGAAAAGGAAGCCATTAATAAGCCCAAAAATCGACATCAATGAATGATTAAGTTTTGAAAGTTTTCAGAGATAAGGATGAAGTCCTAAATCCTTCTGTGTGTCCTTTTTCAGAATGTGTTTCACAGAAATGCAATAATGACTCCATTTACCCAATAAAGGCACTTGGTCTACTGTTCTTCGATGTTTCACAGGGAGACGCGATCCCTAGATGGAGCCTATGTTGGAACACATATTTTTCTAAACTTTAGACTTTAATAAAAAAAAAAATCTTAAATAAGGACAATGCACGTTTGAATCTCATCATTGATAAAGTTTTCCGTATGATCGAATGATCTTAAATATTTCATATTTGTGGAGCCATCAAATGATTAATGAGTCAAACTGCTTAAAATTGCTTTGGAGTTTTGTGTTTTGTATATTTCATTATGTCTTAACTTTCAAAATCCTGGTACTAAAAAGATGAATGGTAAAATGCCAAAAGACCAAATCTCGATTAATTAAATCAAACTAAGTCAAAGAAGTTAATCATTTTGCGTTTTGGGAATCGAGGGTTTTACATTCATCACATCTAAAAAATATCGAAACCCGAGTTCCCAAAAGCGTTGAGTTTTAAACATGATTAATTAACTTCTTAAAAGGAAATTAACAATGCAAATTAATATTTCGCCCATTTGATTTCGGGATATTTCAATTTTGTTCCATCCAAAACTCTTGATTACGAATCACCGATATTTAGTAATATTTATTATGGATCAAAAGAAATGATTTCCATCGTAGAGTGTGTATCACCAGATGTACTTTCCTCATTAAAACCAATAAATTCATCATCCGTAAAATCATACTCGAATTAATGCAAGATGAGCATAAACAAATATGTTATATTTTGAATATCATTGTTACCTTCAACAAAGTAGTGAGTTTTATCCAAGGAAAGCTTACACATTCTCCCCCGTAATAGGTATTCATGTTCTATTTCTAACATCACGGCACCCAGGAAAACGTCGAACAAGAGTGATGATGCCGGTGAAGGTTCAAATACGAACACAGACGTTATGTCTGATACTACGCCACATGTTGTAGATTCATTTAGATCTTGGATGTAGATTTTTGAAATATTGGAGCACAAAGTTATAAATTTCCTAGATGATTCTGGAGATGAAAAGAACGACACTCAAGGAACCAAAATCAAAATTATAGCAGATTCCAAGCTTCATAAAATAGCTATGCGTCCGAAGCTCATGCCATATAATGACATGATAAGCTGGGTTCTAGAAAACACCGATGTACAGACTAGGAGCATCATCAACCACCAAAAGTTCATTGTTGGCTCTTTCAGGTCAGAACACCTCCAAGTAATGTACAAGGTATCCCTTGATCCAAAATATATTTATAATTCTGCGTTCATGATGGATTTTGAACAAAAATAATGTGTGCAATTTGAGCGAAGATACCCAGATATAGTTAAAACCTGGTGGGGAATTCCAGCAAAATTCAGAGTTGACTCCCATGGTATTTATTCCATCGTGTCATTAAATGAGTATATGATCTATGTAGCCATGATGCTATGTATAATATTCGGAAAGAAAAGCCCTACTCATTTCCCGGTGGAATGGGTATCAATCTTGCATAAGGTAGCCAGGGGTTTCACTTTCGACTGAGCTAAGATGTTGTCTAATAACTTAGCCAAGGAAATTACTGAGTATCAAATGGTGAATTCAAAAGGTCAACCTGACCCTTTTATATGTCTGTGTATGTCATGGATTCCATCTATTTTATGACTCCATTCCCATTGATGAATTGGAGATGGAACCCGACCAGTGCCAAACCTATCCATTTTTATAATTCCAAACTATGGGAGCAAAAGGACAAATATTTATTTTATGAAATATGCCATAATGTGATCCCCATTCCTAAAACACTATATGGTCATCCACCTCTTCGGATTTCAGATCAAATTATGGGAAACCTTAAACAGGTTGCAGATTGGTTCAATGAAGAAAATATCTCCTATATCAGGGTTTTTGGATGCTCGGTTTCCCCTCATGCTCTCCCAAAGTTTCTACCCGAGAGACTAGTGTGCATAGAAGTGGCTTACCAGACGATAACATGAGGCATTGGCAAAGAGGTAAAAGAAGCTCAAAATAAATTTTGGCCAGGCTTTCCTCTACAGGTTGGAAGGTTTTCCTTGTTGAATTTTGGCCATTCCAAAGTAGAGGCTGCAACTTTAGAGGATGTAAAATTGGTCGAAATTGAATTCAAAAGACATGATCCATACCAGATCGTGGAGAAGCACCTAGCTCAGTGCAATATGAAAATATATATGGATAAATATTCCCCATATGACGATATATTCAGGGGAATCATATCTTATGAGGAGGTACAAGGAAGAGTTCAGACGTTATCCCCTAACCAACAGGCCAATTTCTTCACTTTCCGAAAGCACAGACGGAGTAGTTTTCCCAAGATACTACAGGGAGAATTGATAACCACCCCTCCGGTGCAGGGATCCATACCTCAAGGTTTTGAACTAGAGTCTTTTTGTAAACAAACTACCAAATAAATTCCAAACAATCCCGAAGTGTCTACACAAGAATTAGAAGCCTTGTGGGCATGATATCTACGGTCGTAGACAAAGGTTCATTCTGAGAACTTACTAAAATAGAAACACAAGGCACCTCCTTTATCGCCAATCACCCCTACTTATACCTCACAAACAGTAGAAGGAAAGCAGTTCACTGAGATAGGCAGCCCTATTACAACACTAACCCCTCTACAGTCAAGTTTCATAACTCCTGGTCCTGAAATTACATTTGCAAGCGATCTTACCCTGATCCCACTTGAAGAGATGCCTCCTTCGAACGTTTTATTTAGCATGAAAAGGAGAATCATAGTCATAAGGGAATCACATAAGAAAGAAGGGGTAGTAGCCAAAATGAAAAGGATGATATTTGATGGACAGGGCTTGGAGGATTCAAAGCTTGCCAAGGAAATGGTTGGTTCATTAGGCGCCTTCACTACAACCAATCAATGGTCGGTCGAGAATCTGGTAGAGCAATTGAAACAAATAAATATATTGATAAGACAATTAAAAAATCAGATAAGGACTATAGAAAAGAACGTCATAAGCGAAGTCAACAAAGGTCTCAAACAGGTTAGAGCCAGTGATAAACAAGAAATTCAGCAGTTAAAATCTAGTCTCGAGGAGATGCAAAGAAATGTACAGGCGAGCGAAGGGAAGAACAGTCATCAAGGTGAACTGGTGAAGAAATTACAGGCCAAGGTGAAGTTGACTGAGAACATAGTTATAGATATAGCCATTTTCCAAGAACAAGCAGTGGAGATATGTGAGAAGCTGGAGTTAGCGAAACGAAGCCTTTTGAACAAGGTTGAAATTATCCAAAATCATTTTCGGGTGGTGAACAAATCATTGGATAATATTTGTTTCAGAGAAAGAGAGGCTACTGCAACTCGGGTCACTTTTCAAGAGGTAGTTGTGTCATCAGCCAAAGAAGAAATGTATATAGTTCCCAGGTTGTCTATTTCAGAGCAAGTCAGAGGTGACATATTATTGAATTCTTGGGAGGCCAATATAGCTAAAAGTAAAAGAACGAATAAGGAAATCAAAGAGGCTTATGAAGAGGCTTTCCACTCACTGAATAAAGAGTCTTCAGGCTTCAGAAAATGAGATATTTTCGAAGTACTGGGACAATTTGATGTAGCAAAACATCAAATTGATATCAAAACAATCTCAAAAGAAACTCAAGCTGAAATCTTACAGCTAAAACAGGTTGATATCGCTCATATAGATAGATGGATAGTGAAAATTAATTTGCAGCTACAATCAATGACTTCAAAAGAAAAAATAATTAAAGACAAACTACCACAATTAGAAAAAAAGTTGTATATTTTTTAGGCAAAAGACATGACAGAACCCTCCAGACTAGTAGCACAATTTGTAGGCAGGTGTGTCGAATGTATTGAGCGAGGAAAATGGAGTACCTCAAAGAATCAATGAGGTAATATGTATACAAATCGTTATTAGATATTGTCTATGTCCAAGTTGGAAAATAAGAAAAGAAAATGCCTTTGCTGGCATGAGAAAGAGACAGAGGAAAACTGTGTTCCAAGTTTTTCATTTTGTAACCATTTCTTTTTAGAAATGACGAGAATTCCAACTACCTAGGGTTGGAAATATTTTGTATAAATACATTCTCAAAGGAGTGAAAAAGGGCTGGTTTTTTCCATATGTAATTGAGAAAACTCTCCCTATTGAGGATTAATACAAGTACAAAACATATATTCCACATTTCGTCCAGTTTGAGTTATGTGTTCTTCTGTCTTTTCACATTTCAACATCTTTTTATATATTTCCTTGATGAATGCTTGATCGCAATTTAGTACAACATCTATTGTGATTATATTTCATTTAGTTATCTGATAGAAAACCATTTTCCTTTGTTTTTACTGTTAGTAAATAAAAGACCTGTAAATCAATTAGATAGCTATATTTTATGCTTCATTTAAGGTTATATGATCTATTTTATTCTTCTGTAACAAAGTAATATTCTTCTACAACTGATGCCTTTCTTTGTATAACAACTTTATGTTTCTCTCTCATTACATTCAATACTTTTAATTTTAACTCAGACACGAAATATGACCTCTGAGCTGTTATACAGTTAATTCAATTTAAGGAATTTTTCCTACATAATTGAGGTAGAAAAAGAAAACAATTAAAACCTTCCTTATTTCTTGATGCCTGACATTATGTTTTGAGCCTTAAGTATAAACTTAGGAACAACATACTTTTATCGCCGTTGTCGGGAACGGAGAAACGAAGTTATTTTTCCCTGGGAGAAAGACATTGGTAAGTTTCTCTCTTTGATAGTGAACAAAGATTGAATACATTATAAGGCTAATTTTTATCTTTCACTTGGCAACTCCACAACTAATAAACTGGCATTTAGTCGAAAGAATACCAGAAAGAATCCAGACGATAAGCAAACTTTGCCTGTATCCGACCCTGAAAAACTTTTGAAACCAAGGGGGTATCTTAAACAGACTATTGCATCAGTAAGTAAGGTTTATCAACCCAAATATAATACTAAGGTTTTACTTGAGAAGTTAACTTCGCAAGAAGGTCCCACCCAACTCCATTTTAGAGAAAAATCCATTGATAGAATCAAAGCCAAAACCCTAAAACTCGAGTTGGTTTCACCTGAGATTAAAGCTAAGACCGTTCAAACTGTCTCCTTTACCAATAAAGGTAAAAAATCCATCTCAGTACCCGCTTCAATTGACATTTCATCAGTTCTCAAAGTCAAGCTTCCAACCTCATGAAGATTTGAAGAATATATCTTATACCCTGACTCGAATCTTATTGGTTCTCCCATGTATACATCCTGTAAATCCGAGGAAAACAATCCTCATTTTCCCATTCTCTCTTTTCCATATTTGTTGTCTCCTGACGGTTACTTTCCTGAAACTTTTTCGCTTCATCCAGACGCAACAAAAGGGTCACTACACCTCTTTGAAAACCTTCTTTATGTTAGAAAAACAGGACCATGGAGCAATAAAATAAAACAAATGTGGAATCAAAACATAGAAGATACACAATACAATAGAGACACAGATTTACATGGTTCACCCAGTGTGGGCTACATCCACTAGAGAAATTTCTAGGTCCTTGATTTATTATTATCCAGCATATGAAGGGATACAACCTACAACAAATCCGTTGTAAATTCCTCTTCTTTCTCTCACAGTCTCCTATCTCAGAAATACAATATTCGCCATCAACCCTAACCACAATACATTTCCCTCATAAAAGAGAGTTGCCTTCTAGGGAAAAAAACCCTAACATAATCTCTATCGTTAGATCTGCGACCTTATAATGAATGGTCCAGATTTACAATCAAATTACAATATACATTTACAAGGCAATTTTTCCTTTGGGGGCTTCGCCCCCGAACCCCTGCTAGGGGCCCGCTTGCCCCCAGCTAGGGGGATAGCCTCCCTGGACCCCGCAGAGGGGGTACCCCCCCTCTGCACTCCCCCGCGTGGAAGAGTGTACATACTTCTGGGGTGTAAATACTTCATGGGGCACAAACACGACTGAAAGTAAAAGACCTCTGAATCAGGAAGATAATCAGGTTCAACAACCAACACTTTATAATCTCCAAGTTTCATCCCCTAGATTATCAATGGATGGTGCTGGAAGCGGTGGTGGAGGTATAGGAGGACATGGTGCTAGAGGAGGAGGAGGACGCAGTCAAGGACCACTTCCACCTCCTATAATTTTTGCTAAAGTAGCCACTAGGTATGATCCTTTGGTCCTCCCAGTTCCCCTCCATGATTTACCTGAAAAGTATATGAAAAACATACCAAAGTTGACTGGAGAGGGAGATTTAACCGCAACTGAGCACATTAATTTCTTCGATCAATTCCCTGATATACTTAGCCTTGAGCACGAGGATGTTTATTCAAGACTCCTAGTTCAAACTTTCGAAGGAAAGGTGAGAACCTGGTTCCAAGGGCTACCGACAGATTCCATAAGATCATATGATGAGTTAGAAAGTGTCTTTCTCAGACAATGGGGAGAGAGAAAATATCACCTTTATTATCTAACCGAGTTTGGAGATTTAAGAAAGAAAAATTCAGAAAGAATTCTTGAATTCACTCAAAGGTTTAATAAATTATATAACAAGATTCCAGCTGAGGTTAAACCCTCCCAACCTACAACAAAGGAAACTTTTGTCGGGGCTTTCGAGCATGATTTTTCTCTATTGTTGAGGGAAAGGAGATCTATTGACCTCACTAAAATGCAGGACGATTCTATAGAAATTGACTCAAATATGATGGCATCATGGAAGTTAAAAGCTAAATTTGAAACGGGAAATAAAGAAATCAGATGATACAGAGAACAAGAAGGACCCTTCGGATCTAGGAGGTCCTCGAAAGATAAGATGGATGACATGGAAAAAATAATCAAAGAATTATCAAATAAAATATCAAAAATGGAATTGGGCCAATCTAAGAATGATTAGTTCCCTAGAGAATATTTCAAAGAGATCCTAACCCTCAAATTCAACAAAGATAGATCAATAATGAAGATCAAAAGATTTAGGCCCCCTTTAAGAACAAAACTTTTATAGGAGGAGAGGACATGCAAAACTTTGAGGAGTTAGAGGAAGATATGAATAATTTTAGAAATGATTGTCAAGAACCTTATTTGATGAGGCAAGATTATGAAAAGTCTCTAAACACATAATATAGGTCTAATAATGATGAGAGTATAAATATTACAGAAGATTCTTCTCATCAAGGAATCGCCGATAATATAATGGCCGAGCTCGAGTAGAAGTATAATCTAAGGCCTTGAGATAGAATTATCACAACTACCCAACCGAAGAAAATATTTTCGAAAATTAAAGCGAATGAGACAACTCAACTAGCAGCTGAAACAAAGACTGCCAAAACAAAAGCAATTGAAACACCAACTACTGAAACAAAAACAGGTGAAACAAAAGCAACACAAACTAATAAATCAGAAAAAAAGGAGATAGAAATTCAAACCAGAGAAGTCGATAAGACAATGGGAAATTTCAATCTAGAGAATGATATTAATAAGAAAAATATCCCTGTACCTCTGGTTGAACTGGAAAAAACCCTATATACAGAAAGAAAATTGCCAAACTGATAAACTTTTCAGATATTGAAAGTCAAGCCGACGTTATAAATTTAGAAGATGATAAACCAAATATAATTTTTGGTCCACATTTTGAAGGTGCCAGAGATACTATCGCTCCTTTCTATATTATGTTAACTGTGCATGATCATATTCTCCATAATTGCATGTTGGATTCAGGAACTTCCCACAACGTGATGCCCAAATCTATTATGGATAGAATTGGTCTCAAAATTACTCGACCATACAGAGATTTGTATTCCTTTGATTTGAGAAAAGTTAAATGTTTGGGTATGATTAAAGATTTAGTGGTTAATCTTGTGCAGATTCCTGTAAAAAGTGTTTTGATGGATGTGGTTGTTGCTGATATACCTCCAAAGTATGGCATGCTTTTATCTAGGTCTTGGGGCGCCAAACTTGGAGGATCCCTCTAACTCAACATGACATACACTACAATCCTGATCTTCGACGGAAAGTTCACCAGCTTGTACAAAGAAACAAGGCTAGCATTTACAGTAAATGATCCATTGAATACGAATAATTACCGTGTTTATATTGTAGATCAGGATTTAGAAAACTGCATTTTATCGATTGATGATGATTTATATGAATGTATAGAAGAAATTTGTACAGAAAAAGAAAAATTAGAAAATACAAATAAATATGTAAGTAGTACTGGAGTTTGGAAAATGTATTTCGATGGTTCTTATTCATGTGAAGGGGAAGGAGATGGAGTGTTGTTTTTGGCACCTGGAGATGATTTTATTATCCCTTTATCTTACAGGTTACAGTGGGACATCAATTACACCAATAATGCATGTGAATATGAAGCGTTGGTTTTAGGATTAGAGGCTGCCAGGAAGTTGAAAATTAAAAACTTGGAAGTCTATGATGATGCATAATTAATTATAAAATAGATAAATCGTTAGTACTAGGATAAACAACCAAGGTTGATGTCTTACAAAAATTGTTCCTGGGATTTGATTGATTTTTTTTTCTCATCAGTTAATGTTTACTACATCCCCATAACAGAAAATCAACGAGCAAATTAATTGGCCAAAGAAACCTCAATGTTTGTACCTCCTACGGCCTTTAAACTGAAGTATCATATAGAAATGAGGCATAGACCATCAATACCAAACAATGTACAACACTGGTAGGTTTTTGAAGATGATGAAAAAATCAGACAATTCCTAGAAATGGTGGACGACTTTGCTGAAACACATATTGACCAAGAAAATTAGAATGAACCTGCTTGAATTATGCAAGAAGGAGAATATCCTCAAAATTTTTGAGACAAGATCACTAATCATCGCATGTTGATACTGAAAAATAATCAGATCCCTAAATTTTTTATTCCCTTGGAGAGATCATTTGATCATGATGATATTCCCTTGAAGTATACTTTACAATCTCAGCTTGAGGAGGTTGAAGACTGTGATATAGGCACCAAGGAAACTCTGAGGCTGGTTAAAATATCTAAATACCCTCCCCCTGATATAAAAAGAAAATATGTTGAGCTTCTCAAATAGTACAAGGATGTTTTTCCTAGTCCTATGTTGAATTAAGAACTTATGATACCACCGTAATCGAACACAAAATTCCTATGAATCAAGGTGTTAAACCATTCAGGCAGAAGCTCAGACAGATAAATCCTATATTACTGCCTGTGATAGAGAAAGAGGTAAAGAAACTCCTGGATGCCAAGATCATTGTCCCACTCAGATACTCTGAATGGGTAGCTAATTTAGTTCTGGTCAGAAAGAAAAATGGTGAAATCATACTTTGCGTTGATTTAAGAAATTTAAACAAATAATCTCTCAAAGATAATTATCCATTACCTAAAATGGATCATGTATTGGAATTAGTGGTCATAGCAAATAGAATGTCCATGATTGACTGTTTTTCAGGATACAATCAAATTGAAGTACATGAGGATGATAAAGAGAAAACCGCGTTCACCACCCCATGGGGTACCTTTATGTATGATAAAATGTCTTTCGGTTTGATGAACACAGGAGCCACTTTCCAATGAGCTATGGAAATCACCTTCATCGACGAAAGAGATAATTTTGTTGTCATTTATCTTGATGATCTAATCGTGTTTTCTAAATCTGATGCAGAGCACCTAGTGCACCTCAAGCAGATGTTTGAAAAATGTCGAAAATTTGGTTTGTCTTTGAATCCCAAGAAATCTCATTTTGCAATGCAGGAAGGAAAACTCTTGGGCCACATAGTATCTAAGAATGGAAATAAAATCGATCTGAAAAGAGTTGAAGCTATAGATACTATAAATATTCCTAGGAATAGAAAGGAAATACAATCATTTTTAGGAAAAAATATTTTTTTAAGAAGATTCATCCTAAACTTCGCTGAAATTGTAAAATTGATTATAGATATGCTCAAGAATAACAACGAGGATAGGTGGACAACTGAAGAAAAAGCGTCATTCAAATGTATCAATAGGTTTATAGGTGAAGCACCAGTACTGTCAAGCCCAGATTATATGAAAGAATTCATGTTTTTCTCATTCGCATCTAAACACACAATAGCGACAGTACTTCTACAGAAGAACGAAGAAGGTTTCAAACAACCAATAGCATTCTTTAGTAAAATTCTTAGAGACACAGAGTTGAGATACAATATACTGGAAAAGTAGGAATATGAATGGTGAAGGCCCTAAAGGATTTCAGGACCTATGTACTACATTCTAAAATAATTGCATATGTGCCCACCAGTTCCGTTAAAATATATATTGGCTCAACCCGATAGCGATGGAACAAGGGGGCGGTGGCTTGCTAAAATTCAAGAATTTGATCTAGAAGTGAAACCGACAAAGCTTGTCAAAGGCCAGGGTTTGGCTAAGCTATTAACCGAATGT
Organism: Picea glauca; assembly: GCA_000966675.3. Classification (NCBI taxonomy): domain Eukaryota; kingdom Viridiplantae; phylum Streptophyta; class Pinopsida; order Pinales; family Pinaceae; genus Picea; species Picea glauca. Next base: position 239,572 of record JZKD02S0139869.1, on the reverse strand, counting down.
AATTTCAGAGCGCTTGGAATAAATCATTTGCAAGCTAACGAAGAAATTTTAGATATAGAATAATTTGACAATTTAATACCTACAATTCAAATCTAGTAGAAGTTCTCTTCTTCAGCTTGGTATAAAGACATAGTCTCTTACCTTATAACTCTGTAATTCCCAAGCGATATGACTCCTTCCAAAGATAGAATGCTGAAGTTGCAAGAAGTAAAATATTGTATCATGGATAGCCAATTATATTGGAAGGATCCTCTGGGATTTTTACTATGCTATTTAGTAGAATCCGAAACAGAGAGAGTTATAAATGAATTTCACAAAGGAGTGTGTGTAGGAAATCACGCATGGAGAGCAACTGCCTATAAAATCCTAAGAGCAGGATATTATTGGCCTAAATTATTCACTGACATGAATGTTAAATTCAGAGCCTGTAACCCCTGCCAACTATTTGCAGGAAAGCAAAAACTTCCTGGATTACCTTTGGTCTCAGTTAAAATAGAAGCCTCGTTTCAATAGTGGGGCTGGATTTTATCGGTGAAATCAATCCACACTCTAGCACACAACACAGGTAGATTCTGACTGCTACCAATTATTTTACTAAATGGGTAGAATCCATTCCTATGCGAAACACAACAGACGCAGTGGTAATCAATTTATTGGAGGAAAACATTTTATCAAGATTTGGTTGTCCCCGAAAGATAGTTACTGATAACGCTCAAGATTTCAAATCCATGACCATGAGAAGTTTTTGTCAAAAGTACAACATTGTACTAGGAAATTCTACGACCTACTATCCACAGAGAAATGGATTAGCCGAGTCCTCGACCAAGATCTTGATAACCACAATTAAAAAAGTGTTGTCTGAAAATAAGAAATCCTGGCATGTACATTTGAAATATGCTTTATTGGCTAACAAAATAGGCACTAAAAGATCAATTAAGCACTAAAATATGCTTTATGGGCTAACATATTCGGCACTAAAATATGCAAGCAATTAAGCAGTCGAAGTGTGCAGACCTATGAGCGCCTTGTAGAGGACCTAGAACCAAGGACATTGGAGTCACAACTCCAGGAGGAAAAGAAACAAGCAACGACAGTACAAGCATAGTTGAAGCCATTGTTAGCAGTTGAGAAGATGAAAAGGTCCCAGGAACAATGCACCATTCAACAATAGGTCCATGCCATCTAGAGTAAAGTCATGGAAGTGACCCAGAGGCTACAACCAGTGTAGGATGAAGCCTGCACACTTTTTGAGGATATTGAGGGACAAGGTGCACAGCTAGAATAAGTAGTCACCACGGTGGACAATGATTGGAAGGACCCCTGACCGAGAAAGTTATTTATAAGTTCCCCAAAGAAAGAGGCTCTGGTGAAGCAGCAGGTCGAAGCAGCTTGAGCCAAGCTCGAGGCCTTCGAAGCATAGTTGCACAAATCAGAGTGACTCGGGACGAGTCACAAGTGAGTGTTGGTGGCCTGTTGGCCCTCGACCAATTTTTGGAGAACCTTGGTCATGTTTGACCATTTTTTGGACTTCAACAGGCTAGTTGAATATGAAGCGCCAGGCGAAGCGGAGATCGCAGGATCTCGCCCCCTTTTGTGGGATTTTTGGGTTTAGATTTTATGTAACAGGTATGGGATGTCATCCCATCGGTCTTACCCATGTTTAGGCCCCTTTTGTAATGTATAAATAAGTAGCTAGGAGATGTAAGAAGGAGTCATTTGTAATACAATGAGCTAAGTGTGATTAGTTGTAAAGGCTCTGTGCACACTGTGTGTTGAGAACTTGCAGAGCTAAGTGCAAGTGATTGTAAGAAGGTTATATGCTATACCAAGCTCGGGGAAGGAGGATCTAGCGAGGTGTGGGAAAATATCCTGTCCTATGCGGAGTTGGTTTTGTGGCTCTGTGCATGTAAGAAGATTGAAAGAAGATAATAGAGAGGATGAAGAGTTGGTGGATGTAGCCCCACGCTGGGGGTGAACCACATATATCTTGTGTTATTGTGCTTTGTGCTATATTGTTCTTGTATTTTCTTAGTGCATAGTTATAATAGATAGATCTATTAATTATTAAGTGATTTATGATGAGAATGAATGCTATATCTGATCTATTTCTATATGCTAGTGCTTGGATGTGCTAGATCTTGTCGAATACTGTGCTATTCTGTAATTAAGGTTTTACCTGCGATGTGAATAAGGGTTAAAGCCTAATGAATGTTAACTGCTAAGTGCTCTGTTAAAGAATTGTGATCACAAATCTATGTCCCATTTAGGTTGTAGACACTTGAGTCCTGCAACCCCCCCTGCCTCTACCTTGGGTGAGACTTCATCTGCTTCGTAGGTGTTACTGAAAGGGCTGGTAGTTAGGGTTTTGTTGGTGCACTGTTGAAGTGTTGAACCTTGGGTCTGCCCCCGTGCCAACAAAGAGAAACTACAAAGCCTTGGATAATAACCCTAGAAGACAAGTCGGCTGAATAGAATAATTATTGTTGAGTTATTATCCCCCATGAAGAGAAGTCATCCCAATCAGTTAAAAAGTAGTATAAATAGAGGGTGCTAGAGCTCATTTGTCACTCACTCACTCATGACTACATAAGGACAAGAAGTGCGCATGAGTGAAGGAGATATGCAACTACTACAATAGTGACTTTGTCTTGGGTTATTGGTTTGAAATTTCTTCTTGGTCTTTGGTTATCCTTGCTTGGTGCGCTAGCCTTGGTTGGTTGTTGATTTGCTACCGAAATTATTTTTTCTATCAAGGTTAAGGTGCTCAGGGGTGGCCTTTGTGCCTATGGTTGGGTGACAATATTGTTATATTGTCTATGGTGAAACGAGAACACCCACTTTTCTAATAGTTTATGGGCCCACACCTCCTTTAATCAGTATAACCACTAGAAGGAAGATAATCCATAAGATTATCAAGCTCATTGAAGAACCGCCGCTAGGGTTTCTAACAGGTGCAGTTACTGAAGCACTATCTCTAGGGTTACTAACAGGTGCAACTATAAACCCTAAAACCTCTTTCCCAACACCTTATAATGGAACACTTTACTCAAGGAGAGAATATTCTAGTGTGCCTTAGTCCAACACACCTATTGGCACTCTCAGAAGGAAAAAATGTCAAGGTTGAGATTTTGGGTCAAAGTCAACATTTGACCAGTCAAAGTGAATGTTTGACCAATCATCAGTCAATATAAATCATGATGAAAAGACAAATCATCTACACTATTAATCTCTTACAGGAAATATTGAAGATAACATGTGGATAATTGACAATGGAGCTTCTAGGCATATGACAAGAGATCAAGTCAGACTCTCCAGTTTCAATGAAAATAAGAGATCCAAGAAGATAGAACTTGGAGATAAGAACATCTATCCAGTCAAAGGAATTGGTCAAGCCTCCATCAAACTGAAATTAGGTAACAATGTTCAATTGAGTAATGTCTTATATGTACCTGGTTTAGAAAAGAATATTGTATCTATATCTTTCCTAGAAGAAATAATAGCCTTTGTAGATGGTGAAGTACTATCTTGGTCTAGAGACTCTGATGCAGACCTCCCTTCTCTCCTAAGGATTGCGCGACCTCCTGGTCTAGGGTCGATCAAGAAACTGAGTATGATCGACTCTTTGACCCTCAAGAACCTCAAATCCACTTAAAAGACCCTCTTTCCCTTAAAGCACAAGTTATATGGAACCCACAACTTTCTCCTTAAGTCCTTTAAGCTTCAGCGTATTTAGATGCTAGCTCTCCTGGTTAATCCCTCCCTTTATGTCACTAAGGTTGTGACCAGTCACCTAATCGAAAGGCGCATCGCGACTTCGAGTATCGGGCCTTTGCATGCGAGTCACTCTGACTCTCCTGACTTATGAAACCCTGACATGAGCCTAGCACATGCTATCCCCTCTATTCCCCTTCACCGATGTGACCCTTCGTTGTGACCATGGGCCAATCTCTCGAACTTTTCACATTTCGCGATTTCGCATCTCGTGAGTTCACACTTCACGAGTCATCTCCCTAGACACTCAATGGTCCAGATCTCTTCTTGAGCCGACGACTCAGATCAAATCTTTGCAGTTTTGGGTTTTGTGAGTTCCCAGAACTCTTATCTCTGATTTCCTGAGTTGCAAAGTCCCAAAAAAACCAGATCTATGGTCCAAATCCCTCCTTCGATCAACGAATGTGATATTTTCACGATTTCTTGATTCATGAGTTCTTGTAACTCGACCTTTGACTTCTTTGAGTCACGATTTAGTGAATTGTTGAGCTCCCGCCACGTGTCCTCCTTGACGATGGACGATCTTGATGATTTCAGAATGATCAACGGTTGTGATATTTTCGCGGTTTTGAGTTTTGTGAATTCTCACAAATCTGTTCTTTGACCTTTCCACCCTACGAGTCAGAAAAATGTTGATCTCCTGCCACATGTCCTGTCTTGATGGACGGTTCCGATGATTTCAAAATTTTGTGACCTTGTTCCTCCTATGTACGTTCAAATATTTAATGTTAGTGCACTTTACCTTGATTATATGGCTAAGATCCATTTGCACTCACATCAAACGGTTGAGATCTTTTCTCCTCTTTACTTGCTCCTCATTGTCTGGACGTTGGTTGGATGGTCCAGATCTTCCCTCTGAGCTAAATCTTTCTCCAGACTTAGAAGATTTTTGAAAGGATTTAAAGACTTCGACCTTTATCCTTCCTGCAATTCCATTTATTGGATCACGTTCACGCTTCTTGGAAAGTGATACCCCTGCTGAGCTTGATCTCTCCAAATATTTCGATCTCCCAAGCACTTCTTGATTTTCTGGGAAATTTGTCAAACTAAGATCCAAATATTCTTGAAAAAAATCCTTTCTTGCCTTCCTAGCGTTCTTCCGCTCTCATCCTTTGACTTCTTTACAGAGTTTCTTTGACTCTTCGTCAAATTCCAGGTCTGTGCACTCTTTGCAACATATCTTTACACAAGATTCAAGTTCTTACGACTACTGTGCACTCCTTGTAGCAGTCAATTTTCACTTCCTGCAAATAAATTCTTACGCTATTTCTTCTGAGATTTATGAGTTGAAACAGACCCTGTCAACACACTCTTTGCGGACTGTGTGCACACCTTGCACCGACTCATGAAGAAAAATGATTTTTAATATTTATACAATCATTTCAAAGCTACATGCACTCGTAGCAAGGTTCATTCATTCTTGAAAAGAATAATGACAACAATAGGGAAATTGTAAACAATATTCACACCATACATTGGATCAATTTTCCTTTGTTATCTTCATTCAAAATCAAGAAAATGGTTACAACTAAAATCAAAGCAATAACTACTGTTCACAAATTCCTACTTGCTCATAATTATCGTAAACCCTCTTTTGGGCATACAAAATCTCTCTTTATACAAAAGAACAACAACTAACTGTTATCTAATTGTGGTTACATCGATACTAGGGTTAATATCTCAGGTTACGCGTGCTCATTTTTTCAATGCGCGTGATCTTTCCTCTTTTGTTTTCTACCATCTTCAAAAGATTATAGTAACAACCAATGTTTGAGACTCCAAATTGATCCTCAAGTGCTAAGTTGTTCTGCCACATGTACTTGCTGACGATGCTCCTCCATCATACTCCCCTGGGAAAAAATTCATGGAATCTTGTCCATGATATCCTCCACTGACTTTCCATTCTTTTGGATACCAGCTTCACTCTCCCAGCTGGCATCTTCTATTGGGTGTCCCTTCCACTTGACTAGATATTCAAAATAGGTCTTCCTCTTGGTCTTCTTACCAATCCTTTGATCAACGATCCTTTCCATCTATGGTTTTTATACTATAGGAATTTGTTTCTCCCACTGAATCTTCTCTTGATTTGTTAATCCCTCTATGTCATCCTTCCTATAAGGATACAGGTCTGAGATGTTGAATATGGGTGATATGCCCACATCATTTGGCAACTCAATCTCATAGGCGTTTGCATCAAAATTCCTCAAGATCTTACATGGTCCTATCTTCTTCATCTTTAGCTTGGTATATGCCCCCCTAGGTAACCTTTCCTTCCTGAGATGTGATAGAACCCGATTCCCTATTTCAAATTGGAGTTCTTTGCGATTGTGATCAGCTCTGCATTTGTACTCTTGGATAGAATTCTGCAATTGCCCCCTAATCTGGCTATGGAACTTCTGCATTTCTGCAGCAAAATATTCTGCTCTAGCACTTCTGATCTCACTCTGTCCCAAGTATCTCAACTCAGATACTCCATTCCATACAATATTTGGAACAGGCTCTTCCTAGTGCTCCCGTTTGGTGAGTCATTGTATGCAAATTATACTTGTGGCGGAATCTGATCCCATTGATTATGGTGTTCAGTGACCAGACTCCTCAATAGGTTTTCCAAACTTCTGTTTACCAACTCAGTCTATCCATCTGTCTGAGGGTGATAAGTTGAGCTAGAGGAAAAATCTGTCCCTAACTTCTTCCACAGTGTTCTCCAAAAATAACCAACAAATTTTGTGTCTCTGTCCGAGACAATGCTTCTGGGTAGGCCGTGAAGTCTCACAACTTCCTTAAAGAATAGATTCACAACATGTGTTGCATCACTGGTATTCTGGCATGGGATAAAGTGTGCCATCTTTGAAAATATATCCACCACTACAAATATGGAATCACATTCTCTTTGCATTCTTGGTAGTACCAACACAAAATACATGCTTATTGCATCCCAAGGCCTCTCTGGTATGGGAAATGGTTGATACAATCCAATGTTCTATCTTTTAGGTTTTGCATGTTGGCAGATTCTACATCTGTTCACGAATTTTATCACATATTTTCTCATACCCAACCAATAGTATGAGGTGCTCAACTGTGCAAATGTCTTATCATGGCCAAAATGTCCAACCAATCCTCCACTATGTTTTTCCTTCAAAAGGTTATCCCTCATTGAGCATTTTGGTATGCACAATTGATTGCCCTTGAAAAATAGTCCCTCTTGAATCATATACTCTATCCATGGGCTCCTATCTCTCAGCACAGGATTCACACATGCTTTATATGCTTCCTTGAAGTTTGGATCATCACTGTACATTTCCTCAAGGTGTTCAAACCCTAAGGTATTTACCTGAAATTCCTGCAGAGTCAAACATATCCTCCTCAATCCATCAAAAACTTCGTTAGCATTCCCAACAATATGTTTTATGAAAAAAGTAAAATTCTTCATATACTCAATCCACTTTGCATGCCTCTGGTTCAATTTTTCCTGTCTAGTTATGAATTGTAAAGCTTGGTTATCGCTATACAAGAAAAATTCTTGTGGGACAAGGTAATGTCTCCATTTATTCAAGGCTTGAATTATGGCATAAAAATCCTTATCATATGTGAAGTATTTTATCTTCGTCTCATTCAGCTTCTCGTTGAAGTAAAAATCAAGTCTATTGTCTTGGCTCAAAACTCCTCATATCGCAATGTCACTTGCATCACACCTTACTTGAAACGTCTTCGCAAAATTTGGCAAGACCAGAATTGGTCCCTCCATTACTTTCTCCTTCAGTGTATTGAAGCTCTTCTCAGCCTCCTCTGTCCATTTAAAAGACGTGTGCCTCTTCTTCACTGTATCCATCATTGGTGCACAAATTCCACTAAAATCTCTAATGAACTTCCTATAGAAACTCACTAATCCATGGAAGATTCTTATCTCAAACATGCTCCTTGGCAATGTCCATTCTTTGATTGCTTTCACCTTCTCTGGATCCATCTTCAGTTCATTTGAAGAGATCACAAAACCAAAGTAAATGAGTTTTTTCTTCATAAAATAGGACTTCTTCAGGTTTATCAACAACTTCTCCCATTGTAGTCTCCTCATCAATAGTGTCAGGTGCCTCAAGTGCTCCTCTCAAGTCTTGCTAAAGATCAGTATATCATCTAGATACACAACCGCGAAATTGGCAATGAAATATTTTAGTATTTCATTCATCAACCTCATAGAATTACTTGGGGCATTGGTTAAGACAAATGGCATAACAAACCACTCATACAAACCTTCATTTGTATTAAAGGTTGTCTTGCACTCATCACCTTCTCTCATTCTGATATGGTGATATCCACTTTTCAAATCCATCTGAGAAAAGAAATTTTCCCCACTTAAACAGTCCATCAAATAATCTATTCTTTGCAAAGGGAATCTATACCTAATAGTTATCTTGCTGATGGCTCTCGAGTCTGTACACATTCTCCATCCTCCATATTTCTTTGGGACCAACACAGTTGGCACTGTGTTGGCAGCCAATTAACTTTTTCCATTTGTCTTATAAGCTGCCTACACCAACGTTTTGCAAACATCAATTTTTCGTCGCAATTTTTAAATAAACGACACTTTTATTTTTGTGACATTTACACATTTACCTTCGTTTTGTTTTCACGACTGTAAGCGTGAAAACTTAGTCTTTCGAAGTCGCATTAAAATCATTATTTGAAATTTCGTTATCTCTCTTGTCAATATGCTTACTGCGCTTACATTACACTTATCATTATGCGGCTGGAAAAACTTTCGATCTGTACTCATTGAACATTCTTGGATTGATTGTGTGACTTGGTTTCATCGAGTTTGTAATACATTGGCATTTGGATTTGTATGTTATTTGCATTTTATTTGACCATTGGTTTCATGAAGATGCATAGGGGTTGTGTTTGAATCTTTTATATATATCTTTTAATATAACGCCTATGTTCTTGTTTTCAAAACTATTGGCACTTTGATTATATGAAAACCCATTGGCACATTGGTTAAACTATCGATATGAGTGTTACACTACATTGGCGCATATTTGATTTTTGTTTCAAATTGAATAATTGATGGTTTAAAACTTTATCACAATGTTGATTGCGCGTTGGTTTATACACTCACCATGTGTTTCATTGGTTGGGAAAATGACTTGATTGTTGAAATGTTATAATGGATTGATGACGTCACCCTGCCCCTTGCGAGCACGGTCGCCCCACCAGGACCTTCACAAATCCGCGGCCCGAAGAGTTGACACTCTTTCTCCCCCTTTCGGGGTTTCGCAACCCACAGTCTCTCTCACACACGCTTCCCCCTTTATAACTTGCCTGGGGAAAGAATCGGAGTCTCGCCTCTCGCAAGTCCCGACGTCGAATGTCTTTTTCCCGAGTTCCCGAGACCGAGGAAAGTCAACGTTGACCCTTCTCTCGCTTCTCGCAACTCGGGGGATGTGTCCTCCCACACCCGGACTCAGAAATCCCGAAATGCCGATCCCGCGGTCTCGCTTCTCGTGACGTCGCGCCTCGGTCGCCAATCGTCCCCCTCCCTGAGACCCGAATTCCCGAGGTCGCGATGCCCGAAGTCGCGGGCTCCGTCAATGACCGTTGAACCCCGATAAGGAAAGAAGCAGTGGTCAAATTTAGCCAACTCATCCTCACGACTCCCGGCTAAGTGGACCAGTTTCTCCCCTTCTCTGTCCAAGGTATTTCTCCTCAGTTTCGCTCACACTCTAAGGAGTTCTCTGAAGTCTTTTCTCCCTTCATAAT
>JZKD02S0139869.1:200532-222408 GCA_000966675.3 Picea glauca | reverse complement strand
TCACCTGCTCTTTCAAAACCCACACAGTCATCCTGTGACTGATGCGATTTATGGTTGGAACGATACTACATCGACGTTCCCATACTCCAATAAAAAATTCAATCACTGGAAAGCCAAATTGAGGTGTTGACCAGCCAAAGAGACCAACTCCAAGCAGCTGATAAGAAGCAGAAGACGACAGGCTCCATCCTTTTCAAAAATGTTGAATCGGCCACACCCGTTATCAACTCTAAATTGTCGTGATCTAGCCATACAGGTATGATGTTTATATCATTTTAGTTCTGTGAGTGACCATGAGTAATATAGTGATTGAAATTTAGTCTTCGAATAGCTCTGTTTACATTTTGAAATGATTCTGCCATAATGTGTTTATCCTGTACAGTGTTTTAGCTTGCTAAAAATGAATGGAATTTCAATTCGGTTACATGATTTACCCAGCTTAGTCACTGATGGATTTTACTAGATTTAATTGATTTTCGATTGGATTTGATTTGTTAGATTGAGTTAAAATTGATGGTTTGCTTTCGATCGAATTTGTTGTGAATACGATCATGTTTGGATTTGATTTCGTTATGGTTTGTATACTGTGATTGGCAAACTATTTCAACGAGTTTGGTTGTTACGATTTTTAATATGTTGTGTCCTATGATTTTCTAAAATTGGGAATACAACTCTGTTCGATTTTAATGTGGAAAGAATGACTCTGTCTGCGCAAATAATATTCATGCCCGAATCGTGGGATGGATTCGATTCATGACAACCATGCTAAACTCCCAGCCAATTAATTCGCTTGATTGACTTGCTGTTAGTTTGATCATTTTCATGAGTTAGATTCGTATCATAAAGGAATACTCTGTTTGATTTTAAAAATGAATTAATTGACTGTGTTATCTCTACCAAATCCGGTTACAATTCGTTTGAATGGAACGATTTTGGTCAAGGTCAATCGATCTTGTTTACCCCAATTTGCAAAAACAAACGATCGGATATCTCATACGAACTCTGTTACACCCTGTTACGATCTCGTTTGTGGACAGTTATGCGCCAGTGTTGGTTTAATTCGCTTATGGTATAAATCGTTTGATATGTCGTTACAGCTATAACGAATTGTAAATGATTTTGTTTGGATTCGATGATATCTCCTGTTTAAACATTGCCTGCGATTTGTTTGATCATATTGGTTTCAATTGGATTTCAAACGATTTCTCAGTGGTTAATGATGATTCTGTTCACCCACCTTATGATAACAATCGAAACAGAGTACACCTATCTCTATATTCGGTTGAATGATTTTCATCCTGTTTGATCTCGAATGGTATAATAATTTCAAACTAAATGATTCGTTTTCAAATAGCTATTGGATTTTAATTGACTTTAATTCTTTAAAAGTTTTTTAATCAATTTTAATGCTAATTATGTGTCTTATTTTAGACCAGCTACAGAATCAGAGGATTCTGTAGCTAGTCTATAGAATTAGATTTTTATTATTTTATTAATAAAAGATCCTTCTAACTTGTTCATTTTTGGTCCTTTTTAGGTAAATTCGAATTGCAAGGGATATGATGGACAGTCTAGGGGATATTTGTGTATTTAGTTTTATTTTAGTTTCCTAGTTTAGTTGAACTTTGGAGATCCTCCCAGATTTTATGTAAACAGTTTGATAACTTCTACGGGGATCATAAGGATCATCCTCACTTGTGGGAGAACCAGGCTATGGATTCCTAATACAAACTGAGACAAAAGTTGATGTTCTGCTACAACTTTTGCTTTTCATAATATCAATCTTTTGTTTCAGGTTTATGCTTATCAATTTGCATTTGATTAGTGACTACTTTAGCTATCATAGTCTTTTGCAAAATGATATGAATTAATTAATATGATCTATGTCTGATTTCTTTCACCAATTTAAAAACACAGCAATTACTTGGTTCAGTTCATGAATGACAGATTTCTCTTCTTCATCAATTGAATTATCTAGTATAAGTCTTTGCATACAGGTTTACCTAACTGTGGAGATCTATAAATCATATGATTGTTGTGATTTTTATGTCTTGTTTGTCCTATAAACACACTTGAAGAGCATTGCAGCTATCGTTTACGAGAAGCTCCTGGATAATTCGGTGCGGGTTTTCTCCCTCCGATCTGCTAAACAGTCATCATACACAGGACAAATTTGGCGCGTTTCCAGGTCAGTTTGTAATTTATTTTTGTTAGTTTGTTTAGTATAATTTAAGTAGTTTAATTCGATATATTTGTAGTCTAGATTAGTAGTTTAGTTTAGTTAGTTTATGTTTTATCTCTGTTCATAAAATTATAAAATCAACAAAAAATATCTGTCTCTGTCTTAGGGCAGAATGCAAATGAGTTTTTCAGGTTTTATTCAAATCTGTAAATTGTAGATATTGTACATTTTGTGAATAAGTTATATTTCAGTTAGTAGTTAGTTAGTTAATTAGTTTGAGTTAGTTTAGTATTAGATAGTAGATTGTATATATAGAATAGTTAGATTAGTTTGTTTGTTTTAATAGTTAGTTTTTAGTAGATTAGTTTATTAGTTAGTTTTAGTTAGTTTTAGTTTAGTTTCTCTTATTTGTTTTCTTTTAGTTAGATTAGTTTTAATAGTTAGTTTAGATTAGTTTTCTTTTGTTTTCTTAGGACCTTAGATCGGCTAACGGAGCCGCTAAACCCGTCAGGGTGGTTCATCCCAAACGGCGTGGGTTATTAGACAACCCCGGACCGGTTCCACTCTCTCAGTTGATGGACGGTCGATTACGCCCATCAACACACTGTGCATGGGCTCAAGCTCTCTACGACCAAACCCTTGTCTAACAATTCTTGGACTTGGTTCTTTACCTCCTCGTTCTGTCGAGGTGTCAATCTGTATGTCTCTTTGTTTTGCAGACTTGATCCTAGTATAAAACCAATATGATGGATGATACTTCTGATGGGTGGTAATGAGTTAGGCAACTCATCCATCACTATGTCACAAAAAATTTCCAACAATTCCTGAACTTCTTCAGGAAAATCATCCATCGAAGTACTAGTAAGGATGACTCTCGGTTTCCTCACCACAACAAACTGCATATCCTTTTCTTTATTAACTTCTTTCAGGAGTTCCTTCCCACTCATGAGAAGTATGCTTGTGTTGGCTTCCCCTTTCACTTTCTTCTCCTCTATTGGCAGCAACATGTGTGTCCTACCATTCTTCTCCAAGGTGTTTGTATTCTTCCTCCCATCATGAATGACATTCCTGTCAAACTGCCATAGTCTTCCCAATGAAATATGGCATACATCCATGGGAATTACATCATCACACAAAATTTCATCTCTATATCCTCCTATCTTAAATTCAACCAATAATTGTTTAGTAACCATTACCTGGTGTCCTTTATGCAACCATGAGACTTTATATGGCTCTGGGTGTGTAGTTTTCTCCAGCTCCAAAAGTTATCAATGCTCCCACTGTCAATTATCACCTTGCATAATTTGTCTTTACTATTGCAAGCTGTCCTAAATAGACTATTCCTCTGTATTGGATTTTTAACTTCTACCTCTGGTTTTAAGAGAACCTTTCTCATCATCAGGGATGTTCCATCCTCTGCTCCTTTTGCTTCAAAATTCCCTCTTTGTGCTTTTGAAGTGTGAGCTTCTCTTCCTTATTTATTTTTCTCAGGGCATTCCCAAGACACGTGCTCTGTATTTCCACAGGCATAACATCTTATTCCTCCTCTGCCTCTTCCTCTAGAAGAGTTTCTTGCACCACCCTGTCTTCCTTGAGAACTTCCTCCACTTTCCAAGTGACTGTGTGGAGTTTCAGTCTCTTCCTTGGAGTTATGTGCCTTGGAGTGGGAAACTCCCTTTCCTTTGTTCAGGACTATGATTTTACCCTACCTCATTGGCTTTGTTTTGTGACCAACTTCTCTTTTTCCTTCAATGTGAACTGATAAGCATCCTCTACTATCCTTACTGACATCATGCTAATCTCATCCTGGATTTCATACCTCAGGCCATTCATATACCTGGAAACTTTTTCTTTGTCCCTCTCTCTTTGTCCATCTCTAATGTTCATCTTGTAGAACTCCTCTGTGTATTATTTGACTGTCATACCCTTCTCTCTCAGGTTCTGCAACTTCCTGAACAAATTGATCTGAAAATCTTTGGGAATGAATTTAGCCTTCAGCTTGGCTACCATTCTGTCGCAATTCTTTATCTTATGTTTGCCTCTACTTCACCTCTCAGCCTGCAATTCATCCCACCACAGTGATATGTCTCCTTTAAGCCTGGTAACAACATGTCTCACCCTTTTTTCCCCATCGACATCATCATAATCAAAATATTTGTCCATGGACCTTATCCAATCCAGCATCTCTTCAACATCCAAATTTCCTTCATACATTGGGACCTCCATCTTGGCTCTGGCTCCCAATCTAACAACTTCTCTTAGCAAGTGTTCTTCGGCAATGTGTTCCCCTGCAGCTTCTTCGACTTCTACATCTTCTCTCTCTGCATCGTTGATGTCTTCAACATCAAGTTCTCTTCTCTGTGCTACTTCCATCACTTCCAATATTGCACGAAGTTCTCACATCTCTCTTTTGTTTAAATTACTAAGGCAACTAAGAGGGGGGTGGATCAATTGTTACTGTGCTTAAAAAATATTAAGTCTATTAAACCATTTTTAATCTTTCATAAAGTGACCATCAATATTATATATCATATGAACAACATAAATAATGAGAATAAATCACACATAAGATATACACAAAGACATATTTTCACGAGGAAACCCATAAAGGGAGAAAACCTCTTCTTCTTCGAAATGATAGGTAGTCTTTTAAGTTCTGTACATCATCTATGTTTGAGAACCAACTCAAAGTGAGGATACTACCTCTATTTTACAAGCTCCAACTTGTTGAGAGAACCAACTCTCTGGTTTCTCTAGCACCCACTATAAGGAAGCACCAACTCCCTGAGTGTTCCAGCACCAACTGGATGGAAGCACCTACTTCCACTTATACAAGCACCAACTTATTTGAGAGAACCGACTCTATGGTTTCTCTAGAACCCACTAGAAGGAAGCACCAAATCCCTGAGTGTTCCAACACCGACTGGATGGAAATACCTACTTCCACTTATACAAGCACCAACTTGCATATAGAAAAATCTGTGTTTTCCCAAGCACCACCCTCCCACCCTGTTTTCTAGCCACAACTAGATGGAAGCTACAACTCCCAATATTCAAGCACCAACTCGAATATCAGAGGACCACATTCCTCCCTAGCACCACTCTACCTTCCTGATTATAAATAAATGATTGAATAACCAACAACATAGATAAATCAATTCTTACCACTTCTTCTCTGTTATGTAAATCTGGTCTGCTTCTAACTATTATGCAATTCTTCTCTTCCTCTGTCTGTTCTATAATTCTCCTCTGCTTCAAGTTGTTATACAATTCTTCTCTTGCTTCTGTCTATTCCTCATCTATTACTCATCTTTGAGTTTTATCTCACACTGCGCATACTGTCGGTCTCACACTGTGCATACTGTAATTTTCCTTTCTTACATTTCAACTCATTTTTCATTCAGAACGACCAACCATGCACAATCACTGCGTGTTTCTTTTATACACTACAACCCCTTTAGTTACCCCTCAAATCCCTATAACAACACTTCAGCAACTGAAACACCAACCGTCCACGAACCATAATTTGGTTTTTCTAACTGAATCATAACTGAAAAATGAACCCAATAGAAAAAGTTAAAGACTTTAATCAAAGATTCTTGACACTTAAAAACCAAATCCCCGAAGATTCTATGCCTTCTAAGAGTCTTATAATAACATACTACACTAAATCTTTACATCAGAGTATAGCTATTTGGGTTAAACGATCTAAGAAATCCACGTTGTTAGAAGCCTTCGAGGAGGCCAACCAGATTGAAAAAGGCATACTTAGTCTTAAAGACTCTACTAGCAACGAAACTGAGACTGTTTCTTCTTCCAAAAAGAAGATTGAAATACTCCCCAGACCCACTCAAAGTAAAACACAACCTGAAAGCTCTGATTTGGAAAACCTGACCAAAGTTGTTCAAAAACTATCAAATCAAGTTATAGACTTAAAAAGGTCAACCAAATAAGCTTCCTCAAGTAAAGGTCCTTACAAACCCCCGTGTCGGAAGCCTTTTCCCACCAACCGACCTAACCCAACCACCAAAGGCCTTAATCTAGAAAGTTTGCAATGTGCCCTTCAAACAATTCTAGAAGCCCAAGATAACTTGATGCCTCCTGAGATTCCTAAGGAGGTAGTTGAACCAGAGACAGTCCAAGAAGAAGAGTCTTCTCCGAACATTTTTGGACATTTCTCGGATCGCATCTTCCAAGCCAACTTCGAGATAGTTCACCCTTATAACACTAGGAGTAAGACTGCAAACAAACCTTATTTCGAAAACACTACAACTTCGCCTCCGAAGCAATCTAAATCAGTTGATCCTAAACAGAGTAATGTAAACCCCAACTTAGATTATGATGTTGTAGAAGATCTTAAAAAGTTAAAGGCTAACATTTCTATTTATGAGTTGTTAAAATTTCTGTTTTTGTTACAAAAGATGTTGCAAAATATTTCAGAGAATGGAAAGAATGGTATTTCTAATGGTAACAAGGTTGTGCAAAGAAAAACTCCCCAGAAGACTTCCACTAAAAATAATCCTGATCCTCAAGATAAAGGAAGCCTTCCTGTAAGTAATGTAAATAATGTAAATAATGTAGATAAAGTAGCTTTAGAAACTGTGAGTAAAAATCCACAAGCTACTACTCTTAGTACTCGCAATAATGTACCTCATTTTCTATTAACTTTCAAGATTTTTAACAGAAATGTGCATAATTGTATGGTAGACTCAGGGGAGTCATCCAATGTGATGCCTTGGTCTGTATGCCAGAAAATTAATGCTGAATTTGAACCATCGAATTTAAAAATCATACAACTTGATTGGTCAAATGTCAATGTTATAGGCGAACTAAAGAATGTGCTTATTAGATTATCATCTAACCCCAAGGTTCATCAAGTTATTGATATAATTGTTGTGGATATTCTGGAAGTGTATGGCATGTTTTTAAGCAGGGACTGGTCGGAGCAACTACATGGTTATTTCATGATAGATTGGTCTCATCTATGGCTTCCATAGAACGATAAGCCTAATAAAATCAGAGTAAACCGTGAGCGCTACCTTAAGTTCACGGTCACTGATTTGAACGATCCTAACGAACCATATACACCTCCTGCTGATTCACCTGAAGTACAAGGAATGGACACCTTCTTCGGTAATTTCATGGCAGAGGCTTCACCTATCACCAATCCAGAATAGAAGTCCGAGATTGTAGCATATATGCAGCCAACATCTTCTACGCAATGATCCCACGTACCCGATGCAAATCAAATTTGGTCTCTTTATTTCGACGGGTCATACAAAGAAGGAGCTGGAGCAGGCTGAGTTATTATCGATCCGACAGGTAACAAAACATTGATAGCATGTAGGTTGGAATTTGAATGTACTAACAATACTGCAGAATATGAGGCTTTACTGCAAGGTCTCAGAAAATATTTGGATATGAACATTCAAAATTTAACCGTCTTTGGCGACTCTGAAATAGTGGTTAGACAGGTAAGAGACTCTATCCACTGTCTTTCTTTGCATATCAAAAGCTACCAGTCTGAGGTATGGAATTTAATGAAAAAAATTTCTTCTTTCAATATAAATTCCATTCCTAGGTTGAATAACTCTGAAGCAGATTTATTAGCTAATGTAGCTTCTAAAATTCTTCCTGCAGAAGGCTTATCCCCAGATGCATTCTCAGTTGAGCTGCTGTTTTGGCCATCCGTTCTCGACAACATCACGAATTGGAGAGTATTTAACGATGATCAACATATTATCAACTTTATGCACATGGAAGAAACCTTTCAATGCGCGGTGATAGACGAACATAGGCACGATGACAATTTGCACGATTTTACGGTAATACCTGATCCGAAAACTCCTGAAGCTCTATCGGATATGGTAAACTCGATCCCAAAATGCGTAGTTAGATTAGAGAAGTTTTATGATTTTCAAGATAAATTTAAAAAGACGGTAAATTGTAAAACCAATAGTTCCTCATTATCTTATGAAAAAGTGAACTTAGGAACTAATGAAAATCCTCAGTGCATTAATCTAGGGTTGGGATGTTCTCAACAAGAAAAAGCTACATTCATTAAATTATTCAAAGAATTTAAAGATGTCTTTGCATGGACATATGATGACCTCAAAACTTTCGACCCTAATATCATACATCATGTCATCCCTACAAAACCCCAAACCTTACCCTTTTAAGAAAAACTGAGGAAAATGCACCCCAAACTAGAACCGACCGTTCAAAAAGAATTGAATAAGCTCCTTAATGCTAAAATAATCTTTCCTGTTAGACACACTCAGTGGGTTTATAACCTCATTTCATTCAACTTTGCGTCGATTTCCGGAACCTTAATAGAGCGTCTGATAAAGACAACTATCCTGTCCCACCTATGGAACAGATCCTTCAACAGGTATCTGGTTCCGAGAGGCTATCTTTATTGGGTGGTTTCTCTGGATACAACCAAGTCCTGATGTCTTCACTAGACCAACTAAAAACCACCTTCCATACTCCATGGGGCACTTATGCTTATCGTAAAATGCCCTTTGGATTGATTAATGCTGGTGCCACTTTTCAGAGAGCAATGGATATTGCTTTTCGAGGCTTAATCAATCAGTCTGTTGTAGTTTACTTATATGATGTGACTATATTTTCTAAAAACAAAGACGATCATCTAGCTCACTTGCGAGCCGTCCTACTGCGATGTCGTAAATACGACATCTCCTTGAACCCCAAAAATCCCATCTTTGCAGTGGAATAGGGTAAACTCTTAGGATTCATTGTGTCTAGCGAAGGGATGATTATTGACCCCGAAAGGACTCAAGTCATCGTAAAACTTCCCCCTCCTACATCCAAAAAATCTATGCAGTCTTTCTTAGGCCAGATTAACTTCATGAGAAGATTTGTCCCCAGTTTCTCTGAAATGGTCAGGCCTTTACAGAATTTGATTAAGAAAGACACCCAATATCACTGGGGACCCCTAGAAAATCAAGCTTTTAATGCAGTAAAGAAGGCCATAATAGACGCTCCGTCTCTCATGAGCCCAGATTTTTCCCAAGACTTTACACTCTACACTTTTGCCTTTGATCATTCCTATGCCGTCGTCCTAACCCAAAAGAATGCCGAGAACCATGAAGTACCCATTGCCTATATGAGCTCATCTTTCAAAGGCGCTGAACTTAATTACCCAGCAATAGATCGACAAGATTATGCTGTGTTCAAATCAGTTAAGCACTTCCGGTCCTATCTTTTGAAGTCAAGGACGAAGGTCATTGTTCCCTACCCATCCGTGAGGAACTTGTTAGTGCAGAAGGAACTAGGAGAAAAGAGACCCAACTGAGTCACCTCCTTGCAGGAGTATGACTTAGAAATCACCCCAGCTCAGATAGTGAGAGGCCTAGGGTTATGCAAGTTAGTTGCTGATTCAGCAGTAGGACAGCAAGAAGAGAGTGATACGTCAAACCTAGGGCAAAGCGATCAAAGTTTAATCTGTTGCACACAAAACTCTATTAGTCCTTGGTACGATGATATAGGATTATGTCTTGAACATGGGTTAGCCCCCCGTCACCTAGAACCCTCCAAAATAAGAGCGTTGAGACTGAAGTCTGCCTCCTTTCATCTGGTTAAAGGTAGCCTGTTTCGTCAGAGTTTTGACAGCGTACTGATGCGTTGTCTCGAAAAAGACGAAGCAGAAAAAGTCTTGCTAGAGTTGCATGCAAGAGAAGTTGGTGGTCATTTTGGTGGTGACACCACTGCTCACAAGGTTTTAAGAGCCGGTTATTACTGGCCCACACTTTTTAGATATGCCCATGCCTTGTGTCGTAAATGTATAACCTGTCAAAAAGCATCAGGGCGGCTACAAAAACCAGCCTTTCCCTTGCAACCAGTTTCAGTAGATTCTCCTTTCTAGCAATGGGGCCTTGATATTATAGGTCCAATCAAACCTCCATCCTCGCAACAACACAAGTTTATTGTGACAGCCATGGATTACTTTACACGATGGTATGAAGTTGTTGCGCTAAGAACTGTCAACACCAGTCAGGTAATTGCCTTTCTAAACTCGAATGTTATCACTCGCTTCGGTGTCCCTGACTGTTTAGTTTTAGATAATGCTTCTTACTTTTCCTCTCTTGAGATGACCGAATTTGCTTTACAAAAGGGAATCAAGATGAAGTATTCTTCTAGCTATTACCCTCAGGGAAACAGATTGGCATAATCAACAAACAAGAACTTGATCAAAATAATCAAGAGAACGGTGGTTGAAAATCACAAAAATTGGCACAATGCACTGCTGAACGCTTTGTGGGCTGATAGGGTAACACCAAAAGATGCTATAGGTAACTCCCCCTTTTTTCTCATTTATGGCAGAGAAGCAATTCTGCCACCTCACATTCTTCTTCCTTCACTTCAGTTGTCACAGAAAGTTGAAGAAGAAAATTGTCCCCCTCTAGAAAACCGAATTACGGCTTTGATGAAGCTAGAAGAGGTAAGAACCCAAGCTAAACGAAAGTTAGATCAACATCAACAATTGGTTAAAAGCTAGTTCGATTCTAAGTCTGCTTCTGATAGGAATTTTGAAGTAGGCGATCTCGTCTTGAAATGGGACAAACCACACGAGGGAAAGGGAGAGCACAAAAAATTTCAAAACTTATGGCGTGAAAAGTTGGGTCCTAGTTCTTTTCGATTGTAGAATATTGAAGGGAAGCTTGACACCTACCCGGTGAATGGCCAAGCCCTGAAAAGATGCTTTGCTTGATGACTACCCTTGTATATTATGTAAATATTTTATTTTTGTTTGCATTTTTGTTCGCTTTCTGTTTTTGATTTTGATTTGAATTTATCAGTTTTTGTTTTCTTTTAAATACACGCACCTGTATATTGATATATTCAGACAAAGACAAAAGAATTTTTCTTCGCTGAAATAACTTCCGAACAATTTGTACAAACATCAATGGTATATTTCTGAAATTTATATCTGTGTTAGAAAAGTCTTTGTTTGAAAGAAGTTTACCGATTTTTATCTTTGAGTAAAGTTCGTCATGATCATCCATTATCTTTTTACGCTGTCCCTTTCCGTAAAGGAATGACTCAGAAGATGTCTCCCTGTCTTAGGAAGTTGTTTTTATAAATAAAACATTTCTGGATTTAAATAAAGGACAGTTCTAAAAATTCTGATGAGGTCTAAAAAAAAAAAAAAAATTATGTTAAAATATCATGATTTTCAGCGTCACCCCGCTCAACTATATATCTATGAAAAGACAAAACAAAATAAGAGCTGTGGGAAGTGCTTGTAAACCCGTTGGGATACTGAACAGGTCTGCTGGCAGTGGGTAAATGCATGCATGGCGCCAAAACAACTTCGTCGGGGTACTGAACAGGCCCGCTGGCAGCGAAGCAATGTCGGGTATATGGAAAATTTGCAAAAAAGAAACCTCTTTAATGTCCTTTATTCTCATCCAGAACTTCTTGATAGGATAAAGATGTCAGAGTGGGTTAAATGGAAACCCTGTCGAGGCTATGGACGCCTCCTGGCAGCAGTGGCTATGCCAACAGTATTAAAGATTTTATCTTTAATATCGTGACTTGCTGATCTTAAGACTATTATCAGTTTTCATCTTTTGAAATAGTGCTGGAATAATTGGTTAACGATGATGTTTATACGATTTTCCGGTTGTTATTTTTGAGTTGAAATTTTCTTTACTGTCCTAATCTGAATTGGTTTCTTTTGTCAGAGATAACTGCTTCTACCAGTGTGTCGCCATTGTTGGCAACCAATTAACTTTTTCCATTTGTCTTATAAGTTGCCTACACCAACGTTTTGCAAACATCAATTTTTCGTCGCAATTTTTAAATAAACGACACTTTTATTTTTGCGACATTTACACATTTACCTTCGTTTTGTTTTCACGACTGTAAGCGTGAAAACTTAGTCTTTCGAAGTCGCATTAAAATCATTATTTGAAATGTCGTTATCTCTCTTGTCAATATGCTTACTGCGCTTACATTACACTTATCATTATGCGGCTGGCAAAACTTTCGATCTGTACTCATTGAACATTCTTGGATTGATTGTGTGACTTGGTTTCATCGAGTTTGTAATACATCGGCATTTGGATTTGTATGTTATTTTCATTTTATTTGACCATTGGTTTCATGAAGATGCATAGGGGTTGTGTTTAAATCTTTTATATATATCTTTTAATATAACGCCTATGTTCTTGTTTTCAAAACTATTGGCACTTTGATTATATGAAAACTCATTGGAACATTGGTTAAACTATCGATATGAGTTTTTACACTACATTGGTGCATATTTGATTTTGGTTTCAAATTGAATAATTGATGGTTTAAAACTTTAGCACAATGTTGATTGCACGTTGGTTTATACACTCACCATGCGTTTCATTGGTTGGGCAAATGACTTGATTGTTGAAATGTTATAATGGATTGAACAACTATGTCAATCGGCAGTTGTACTTTGGCAATAATTGTTTTGCATGGCAGAGATATATCCACCACCTTCGCAAGATGGCATTTATGCCTATCCTATATTCATCGTTCACTTCTGTTAGCTCTGGTAGCTCTGCTCCTATGTGTGTTTCAATCCAAACCCTTGGCCTACCATGTGCTCGGCTCCATGGCACCAGTCATGCGAATCGAGCCAAACGGCAACCAGGCCTTGTTAATGTTTGACAATGCCTGCAAAGACTTGGGGGAAAATGATTGGCTCACCTTTATACAACGATTTGAGGATTTTAACCTCTATGTTGCAAGACAATTCGCCTTGACTTTCGATGGCTGTAGAGCCAAAGTGGGTGACACCCAGTTGGAAATTGACAAAAAATTTATCGGCTCTGTTACAGGTTTACCTGCCACAGGCCAGCGTTGGTTCAAAAATTGTAAGGTTGAGGAGGTGCCATGGACACTGTTGTTCCTCTCGCAAAAGGTCACTTCTTATGACAGAGGTATGCTCATCTCTGCACTTAAACCATGATGGAACGATACTTTGATGATAGTCAAGCAGTTCGTGACCTGTGAAGGTCGATACAGACTCGTTTTTCTCTACCACCTGTGTTTGCTAATGAATTTTATGGGATACTCATTGAATATGTCTTTCTACTTTCATCGAAGCCTATATAAAATGTCGAAAAGGTTTAAATGACAGGAGGCTAACAGTAGCCTATTCCACTATGGGATTATTAAGCTTATCGTTGTGCATCACTTGAGTTTACATGCTGATAGTTGGAAGGATTTCATCGCGCGAAATGGTTTCGATGACACTGACCCTGTCCAGGTTGACAAACCTGTGGTGAGTGAAGCCAAGGCCGAGCCTCCTGTGCCCTTCCATATCCTAATGCCTCTTCCTAAACCCTCGGTCGACCCTAAGGTTGACTTACCCGACGCTATAACTGAGAAGTGTGAGACTGTTAAGAAGCCTGCGATAAAAAAGCCCAAGGCAAACCCTACTGCTAATGCCAAAGGAAAAAGGAATTCCCGGCTCATTTTGAGAATGTCTAGAAATAATCCCAAACCCTTTATTGAGCGAGACCCTATTGTCCTTAATGAGGATTCTGATTCTGATGTGGAACGATTCTTAGCCAGTGAGTACCCTTACTCGCAAGGTTTATGCCCCGAACCACCTTACGATTTCGTGACGAATCTTCCCCTTTGCCTGAGGAACGACCCTAGCTACCCTGGTATTAAATTTTCTACCGAAACCCTCAGCCATATGATCAAACCCTCACCTGCTCTTTCAAAACCCACACAGTCATCCTGTGACTGATGCGATTTATGGTTGGAACGATACTACATCGACGTTCCCATACTCCAATAAAAAATTCAATCACTGGAAAGCCGAATTGAGGTGTTGACCAGCCAAAGAGACCAACTCCAAGCAGCTGATAAGAAGCAGAAGACGACAGGCTCCATCCTTTTCAAAAATGTTGAATCGGCCACAACCGTTATCAACTCTAAATTGTCGTGATCCAGCCATACAGGTATGATGTTTATATCGTTTTAGTTCTGTGAGTGACCATGAGTAATATAGTGATTGAAATTTAGTCTTCGAATAGCTCTGTTTACATTTTGAAACGATTCTGTCATAATGTGTTTATCCTGTACAGTGTTTTCACTTGCTAAAAATGAATGTAATTTCGATTCGGTTACATGATTTACCTAGGTTAGTCACTGATGGATTTTACTGGATTTAATTGATTTTCGATTGGATTTGATTTGTTAGATTGAGTTAAAATTGATGGGTTGCTTTCGATCGAATTCGTTGTGAATATGATCATGTTTGGATTTGATTTCGTTATGGTTTGTATACTGTGATTGGCAAATGATTTCAACGAGTTCGGTTGTTACAATTTTTAATATGCTGTGTCCTATGATTTTCTAAAATTGGGAATACAACTCTGTTCGATTTTAATGTGGAAAGAATGACTCTGTTTGCGCAAATAATATTCATGCCCGAATCGTGGGATGGATTCGATTCATGACAACCATGCTAAACTCCCAGCCAATTAATTCGCTTGATTGACTTGCTATTAGTTCGATCATTTTCATGAGTTAGATTTGTATCATAAAGGAATACTCTGTTTGATTTGAAAAACAAATTAATTGACTGTGTTATCTCTACCAAATCCGGTTACAATTCGTTTGAATGGAACGACTTTGGTCAAGGTCAATCGATCTTGTTTGCCCCAATTTGCAAAAACAAACGATTGGATATCTCTTACGAACTCTGTTACACCCTGTTACAATCTCGTTTGTGGACAGTTATGCGCCAATGTTGGTTTAATTCGCTTATGGTATAAATCATTTGATATGTCGTTACAGCTATAACGAATTGTAAATGATTTTGTTTGGATTCGATCATATCTCCTGTTTAAACATTGCCTGTGATTTGTTTGATCATATTGGTTTCAATTGGATTTCAAACGATTTCTCAGCGGTTAATGATGATTCTGTTCACCCGACCTATGATAACAATCGAAACATAGTACACCTATCTCTGTATTCGGTTGAATGATTTTCATCGTATTTGATCTCGATTGTTATAATAATTTCAAACTAAATGATTCGTTTTCAAATAGCTATTGGATTTTAATTGACTTTAATTCTTTAAAAGATTTTTAATCAATTTTAATGCTGATTCTGTGTCTTATTTTAGACCAGCTACAGAATCAAAGGATTCTGTAGCTAGTCTATAGAATTAGATTTTTATTATTTTATTAATAAAAGATCCTTCTAACTTGTTCATTTTTTGTCCTTTTCAGGTAAATTCGAATTGCAAGGGATATGATGGACAGTCTAGGGGATATTTGTGTATTTAGTTTTATTTTAGTTTCCTAGTTTAGTTGAACTTGGGAGATCCTCCCATATTTTATGTAAACAGTTTGATAACTTCCACAGGGAGGTTTTACCCTGTGTAAAACTTATAAATACTTATTATTTTTGTAATAAGGATCATCCTCACTTGTGGGAGAACTAGGCTATGGATTCCTAATACAAACTGAGACAGAGGTTGATGTTCTGCTACATCTTTCGATTTTCATAATATCAATCTTTTGTTTCAAGTTTATGCTTATCAATTTGCTTTTGATTAGTGACTACTTTAGCTGTCATAGTCTTTTGCAAAATGATATGAATTAATTAATATGATCTATGTCTGATTTCTTTCACCAATTTAAAAACACAACAATTACTTGGTTCAGTTTATGAATGACAGATTTCTCTTCTTCATAAATTGAATTATTTAGTATAAGTCTTTGCATACAGGTTTACCTAATTGTGGAGATCTATAAATCATATGATTGTTGTGATTTTTATGTCTTGTTTGTCCTATAAACACACTTGAAGAGCATTGCAACTATCGTTTATGAGAAGCTCATGGATAATTTGGTGTGGGTTTTCTCCCTCCGATATGCTAAACAATCATCATACACAATACAAATTTGGAGCGTTTCCAGGTCAGTTTGTAATTTATTTTCGTTAGTTTGTTTAGTATAATTTAAGTAGTTTAATTCGATATATTTTTAGTTTAGATTAGTAGTTTAGTTTAGTTAGTTTTTGTTTTATCTCTGTTCATAAAATTATAAAATCAACAAAAAATATCTGTCTCTGTCTTAGGGAAGAATGCAAATGAGTTTTTTAGGTTTTATTCAAATCTGTAAATTGTAGATATTGTACATTTTGTGAATAAGTTATATTTCAATTAGTAGTTAGTTAGTTAATTAGTTTGAGTTAGTTTAGTATTAGATAGTAGATTGTATATATATAGAATAGTTAGATTAGTTAGTTTGTTTTAATAGTTAGTTTTTAGTAGATTAGTTTATTAGTTAGTGTTAGTTAGTTTTAGTTTAGTTTGTCTTATTTGTTTTCTTTTAGTTATATTAGTTTTAATAGTTAGCTTAGATTAGTTTTCTTTTGTTTTCTTAGGACCTTAGATCGGCTAACGGAGCCGCTAAACCCGTCAGGTTGGTTCATCCCAAACGACTTGGGTTATTAGACAACCCCGGACCGGTTCCACTCTCTTAGTTGACGGACAGTCGATTACGCCCATCAACACACTGTGCATGGGCTCAAGCTCTCTCTGACCAAACCCTTGTCTAACAATTCTTGGACTTGGTTCTTTACCTCCTCGTTCTGTCGAGGTGTCAATCTGTATGTCTCTTTGTTTTGCAGACTTGATCCTGTTATAAAATCAATATTATGGATGATACTTCTGATGGGTGGTAATGAGTTAGGCAACTCATCCATCACTATGTCACAAAAAATTTCCAACAATTCCTGAACTTCTTCAGGAAAATCATCCATCGAAGTACTAGTAAGGATGACTCTCGGTTTCCTCACCACAACAAACTGCATATCCTGTTCTTTATTAACTTCTTTCAGGAGTTCCTTCGCACTCATGAGAAGTATGCTTGTGTTGGCTTCCCCTTTCACTTTCTTCTCCTCTATTGGAAGCAACATGTGTGTCCTACCATTCTTCTCCAAGGTGTTTGTATTCTTCCTCCCATCATGAATGACATTCCTGTCAAACTTCCATAGTCTTCCCAATGAAATATGGCATACATCCATGGGAATTACATCATCACACAAAATTTCATCTCTATATCCTCCTATCTTAAATTCAACCAATAATTGTTTAGTAACCATTACCTGGTGTCCTTTATGCAACCATGAGACTTTATATGTCTCTGGGTGTGTAGTTTTCTCCAGCTCCAAAAGTTATCCATGCTCCCACTGTCAATTATCACCTTGCATAATCTGTCTTTACTATTGCAAGCTGTCATAAATAGACTGTTCCTCTGTACTAGATTTTTAACTTCTACCTCTGGTTTTAAGAGAACCTTTCTCATCATCAAGGATGTTCCATCCTCTACTCCTTTTGCTTCAAAATTCCCTCTTTGTGCTTTTGAAATGTGAGCTTCTCTTCCTTATTTATTTTTCTCGGGGCATTCCCAAGGCACGTGCTCTGTATTTCCACAGGCATAACATCTTATTCCTCCTCTGCCTCTTCCTCTAGAAGAGTTTCTTGCACCACCCTGTCTTCCTCGAGCACTTCCCCCACTTTCCAAGTGACTGTGTGGAGTTTGAGTCTCTTCCTTGGAGTTTTGCGCCTTGGAGTGGGAAACTCCCTTTCCTTTGTTCAGGACTACAATTTTACCCTACCTCGTTGGCTTTGTTTTCTGACCAACTTCTCTTTTTCCTTCAGTGTGAAATGATAAGCATCCTCTACTATCCTTACTGACATCATGCTAAGCTCATCCTAGATTTCATACCTCAGGCCATTCATATACCTGGAAACTTTTTCTTTGTCCCTCTCTCTTTGTCCAGCTCTAATGTTCAGCTTGTAGAAATCCTCTGTGTATTATTTGACTGTCATACCCTTCTGTCTCAGGTTCTGCAACTTCCTGAACAAATTGATCTAATAATCTTTGGGAATGAATTTAGCCTTCATCTTGGCTACCATTCTGTCCCAATTCTTTATCTTATGTTTTCCTCTACTTCACCTCTCAGCCTGCAATTCATCCCACCACAGTGATATGTCTCCTTTAAGCCTGGTAACAACATGTCTCACCCTTTTTTCCCCATCGACATCGTCATAATCAAAATATTTGTCCATGGACCTTATCCAATCCAACATCTATTCAACATCCAAATTTCCTTCATACATTGGGACCTCTATCTTGGCTCTGGATCCCAATATAACAACTTCTCTTAGCAAGCATTCTTCAGCAACGTGTTCCCTTGCAGCTTCTTCAACTTCTACATATTCTCTCTCTGCATCGCTGACATCTTCAACATCAAGTTCTCTTCTCTGTGCTACTTCCATCACTTCCAATATTGCACGAAGTTCTCACATCTCTCTTTTGTTGAAATTACTAAGGCAACTGAGAGGGGGGTGGATCAGTTGTTACTGTGCTTAAAAAATATTAAGTCTATTAAACCATTTTTAATCTTTCATCAAGTGACGATCAATATTATATATCATATGAACAACATAAATAATGAGCATCAATCACACATAAGATATACACAGAGACAGATTTTCACGAGGAAACCCATAAAGGGAAAAAACCTCTTCTTCTTCGAAATGATAGGTAGTCTTTTAAGTTCTGTACATCATCTATGTTTGAGAACCAACTCAAAGTGAGGATACTACCTCTGTTTTACAAGCTCCAACTTGTTGAGAGAACCAACTCTCTGGTTTCTCTAGCACCCACTATAAGGAAGCACCAACTCCCTGAGTGTTCTAGCACCAACTGGATGGAAGCACCTACTTCCACTTATACAAGCACCAACTTATTTGAGAGAACCGACTCTATGGTTTCTCTAACACCCACTAGAAGGAAGCACCAACTCCCTGAGTTTTCCAACACCGACTAGATGGAAGCACCTACTTCCACTTATACAAGCACCAACTTGCATATAGAAAACTCTGTGTTTTCCCAAGCACCACCCTCCCACCCTGTTTTCTAGCCACAACTAGATGGAAGCTACAACTCCCAATATTCAAGCACCAAATCGAATATCAGAGGACCACATTCCTCCCTAGCACCACCCTACCTTCCTGATTATAAATAAATGATTGAATAGCCAATAACATAGGTAAATCAATTCTTACCACTTCTTCTCTGTTATGTAAATCCGGTCTGCTTTTAACTATTATGCAATTCTTCTCTTCCTCTGTATGTTCTGCAATTCTGCTCTGCTTCAAGTTGTTCTACAATTTTTCTCTTGGTTCTATCTATTCCTCATCTATTACTCATCTTTGAATTTTATCTCACACTACGCATACTGTCGGTCTCACACTGTGCATACTATAATTTTCCTTTCTTATAGTTCAACTCATTTTTCATTCAGAACGACCAACCATGCACAATCACTGCGTGTTTCTTTTATACACTACAACCCCTTTAGTTACCCCTCAAATCTCTAGAACAACACTTCAACAACTGAAACACCAACCGTCCAAGAACCATGATTCAGTTTTTCTAACTGAATCATAACTGAACAATTAATCGTGAAGAGAAACAATAGCCCTCCGATCAGATTTCCAAGTATCCAACACCATTGGATTACAAGCACAGGGTCTCTCGTTGATTTTTCCATTTTGCATTTCGGCATTTCGGCATTCCTGTGGTGAAGATTCTCAACTCTTCATGTTACGATCACTGAAAAGGAGCTTATCTTGGTGCTAACTCCTCCCTCTCACATGACCACTGACAGTGACCACAGCCTACACCAAAAGGTGTTTTCGCATTTCGGTGTTTCGACATTTCTGTGATGAAGTGTTTCGACACTCCAAGTCACAAACCCTGAAATGATCTGAAGGTATTTCGACATTTTGACATTTTCGTGATGAAGTGTTTCGACACTCCAAGTCACGAACCCCGAAATGATCTGAAGGTATTTCGGCATTTCACATTTCGCAATTTAATCATTCTTGTCGTGAGTGTCCTTGAAACCTCCAACTCCTAGTATCCGAAACTCAGAAATGGAGTCAGATCAATGGTCCACGATCTCCCTTTGATCAACGAATCAGATTCAGTCATGGTTTCGCATTTCATGATCTCATAATTCTTGTCGTGAGTGCCCTTGACACCTCCAACTCCCGATATCTGAAACTCTGAAATGGAGTCAGATCAACGGTCCACAATCTTGATGATTCAACGATCCAGATCTTTTCATGATCTCGCATATCGCGAGTTTCTGTCGTGAGTTGCTTCCTTGACTCCTGGAGTTTAGCTTGTGATATTTCCATGTGATCATCGTTGCACTGTTAGTCTGGCCACTTTCTCTTTTTCTTCATTTTCGGGCTGAGCTTGCCATCAATGAAAAACAAATACTCTGCCTTCTGTCTGCCCGTAATAAATATGCCAACAATATCCCCCTTTGGCATTGATGGAAACCTTGAAGACACTACTCATAGCATCCTTACCATTACACTTTCTCCCCCTTTGACATCAATGTCAAAGAAGTAATATGCTCCCCCTGAGTTGTTGCAGTACATACTCCCCCTGTCAACTATGAGCAACTTAGAAATACAATAGATATTCAATAAGTACTCCCCCTGATCAGGTGATTAGATTAAACAAAAGAAGTTATAACCCCCAACGTTTGACGAAGATATCCAAAAAAGGTCACTGCTAATGGTTTAGTAAAGATATCCGCTATCTGTTCTATGGAAGGAATATAATTCAACTGAAAAATTATGTTTGTAACTTGTTCTCTGAGAAAATGGTATTTTATTCGTATGTGCTTAGATTTTGAATGAAGTACAGGATTATTAGAGATATTGATGGCACTGGTGTTATCACAGTGAAGTGGAATGGGATCAGTGTAAGTTACCTTCAAATCTGCAAGAGTTTGTATCATCCATAAAATCTGAGTGCAATAAGTAGCAACAACAATGTACTCTGCTTCTGTAGTTGATAAGAAAATAAATCCTCGCTTCTTACTAATCCATGCTACCAACGAGTCACCCAAGAAGAAGGCACCTCCACTGGTGCTCTTTCTCTCATCCACAGAATTTGCCCAATCTGCATCTGAATAAGCAGTTAACTGAAAATTCTTATTTCTGGGATACCACAGACCATAAGTCATTGTTCCCTTCAAGTATTTGAATATCCTTGTGACAATCACCAAGTGACTTTGTTTAGGAGCTAATTGATAACGACCTACCATTCCAACAGCTTGCATTATATCAGAACGAGATGATGTGATGTATAGAAGACTACCTATCATTGATCGATATGTCCTTTGATCAACATCAAGTGACATATCATCTTTACTGAGCTTGCAACCAACCACCATAGGTGTACTAACAAGAGAGGAATCCTCCATCTGAAATTTCTTCAAAATCTCTTTCAAATATTTTTCTTGAGAGATAAATATTCCTGCAGAACTCTGATTTACTTGTAAACCAAGAAAATATGACAGTTCTCCTATCATGGACATCTCAAACTCTATTTGCATAGAGTTAGCAAACCACTGGATAGATGATTCATTAGTACAACCAAAAATAATATCATCTACATAAACCAAAAAAACTAGTAAATTGTCACCTTCAGACTTAATGTAGAGATTGTTTTCAACAGTACCTTTCTTGAACCCTTTGTCTTGTAAAAATTTGTCCATTCTATAATACCAAGCTCATGGTGCTTGTTTCAGTCCATATAAGGCCTTCTTCAGCTTGCAAACATAAT
>JZKD02S0139869.1:151137-188069 GCA_000966675.3 Picea glauca | reverse complement strand
ATATTCCAAGTATATGTCGATATATATACCAAATACCCATATATATACTATATATATATATATACTGATATGTATACTAGGTATATGTACTTAGAATATATATCGATATATTTACTTAGTATATATACAAACATATATACCTAATATATATAATCGACGACACATATATCATTATCTTAATATAATAATGCAAGTATACCTTCCACTATGCAAGTATAATAAATTGCCAGCATGGGTTCATTTTTCGAGATGTGCCAAGTGCCGGCACAACAAAATTGTAATTAATTTGATGTGAATTATTTAATTCTATGTCAGGGGCTTTCAATGAGGTGTTTAAAAAATGGTTCCAAATGCCATTACAAGGGAAGATGAATAAATATATGGCATGAAAAACTTTGTCAATTCCTAGGAGGCCATCGCTCACTCCACAATAAGAGTCCAATTGAATCAACCAATAGTATGACAAATAAATGGATTTAGATATTTGAAAAAAATAATAAAATATGAAGAATAATATGAAATTATGGAAAAGTTTCAAAAGTTTTAAGTCAACTATCAAAATAATATGAATTCAACGAGAAACTGAATACTATATACCATGCCTGGCGACAAATATAATAATGCTCTTGTTATTATTATATAAAAACTTTGTTATCATGATATAATTCCCTTTATAACAAGAATGGGCATTGCAATTGGTAGTAACAAATATTACCATTATTTTAACATAACATAAAAGTGATTACGTTTTAATTACAATCATATAAAGTAACTCTCAAATTATTAATTAAAAAATTAATTTATTATTTTAAATTTTTTGGGGAAATTATTTAATACTCTCGTATGAAGTGTTAAAGAACTTTTGAATAACCATGAAAACTTTAAACTTGGTCAATTATAATTGACATATAGTGAAATTAAAATTCACAAATATTGAAATTACAATTTATAATTGATTATTACAATTTTCAAATACTAGAATTATAATTTTTAAATATTGTAATTACTATATTATAATGACTATATTTTAGAATTATATTTTATTTTATTCTATACATTATATATTATTTATGATAGAGGTGTTGTCATTGCAAATCCTATAAGATAGTCAAAATATTGAGAAAAATGTAAATGAAATGGATCAAATGTTACAACCATGGTCATATTAGAAAATAATAATAACATTAGCAAATGAGAAGGAAAAAATCATAAATTAATGATAACATTCATCATAGTTAAAAAATATAGTTAAGTATTGTGTGTCTCTCCACATAATTAAAATAATGTTTTATAAAATTAAAAGAATTTTCCTATACAAAATCATGTTTATGTTATGAGACAAAAGCATAATTTTGTAAAACTTCATTCAAATGATTTCATCACCTCATTGTATCCAATCCTCTGATACTCCTAAAAATCACAAATAAACAAATGTTTTATTAGTATAATTTATATTATGTAACATAATTTTACAAATCAAATCAACAATATCATCTTTGTTTCACAATCAAAATATTTGAGAAGGATTTCGTAAATCATTTATTATTTAATATACATGCTAAAATACTATGTGTTTCATGTCAATTATCATATGATTAGTTTTTGACAATTTTAATGTTAAATTTACCTTTCATCAAGCCTCATATGTTCAAATTAGGAAGCAATGGAACTATTGGCATGCATGTGCACATTTCTTTGATTGCTACATCATTTTGTTCAACTTACAACATAAACCATTAAAATGAAATAAGGTTAGTGTTCATTGTAAGACACAATGCACTAAATATTTAATTATACAAGATCTAACTAAATTGTATAAATATTTTTATAGCTCTCTTTTGTCGAAAACAATTTTAAAAAATGTACTTTTGTTACCCTCAACAATATCATCTTAAAATAATTGAAGTTGACAATGTCGAACATGAAGAGGTCCGTTTTGAGATATGGATCCCTGAACTATAACTACAACCGTACAACATTCATAAAATGAATTTTAGGCTAAGAATATAATTCATATCATGCAAAACAAATTAAATTCTCTAATTACAATACCTATATTTTCTGGAACATAATGTTTCACATGATTAGAGGTTTGTTTCACATTCCTGTGATCTTTTGAAGAAATTAGTTCCATTTGTTTGTCCATGCTATTCCTTGACTTTGTGCGAACCTATCCAACCCTTTAAAATTGTGGTTTATCCTTAGTAGAATGTCTTTGACAACGATTTGTATCTTTTTACTTTATGGGATAAAAAAACTATGTTGTTCTTAGTCATGATTTTAGATGGAGACATGAAACTAACAAATTATTTGTTTATCTCTGCTTCTAAAGTGTAAAACAAGTTCTAAATTGCTTCACAATGGTTCACATTTGTAGGAAAATTGTTCAACATATTTCTCAATCTTTTATTGATCAATGCATGTAAGAATTGCATTCTATCAACATCATAGATCATATTGTTCAATGTTGTAGTCTCAGGATCTTGACATAATATGATAAAATATTTACATGGTTAAGGTTTTCTTGGTCTTCTGATAGCGATCTGATTGTACCTGTTTTATTTAAATCAACTAAAAATACATGTTCCTCGATAATCAGACTATAAACATTTTCTAATGTATTAATGTCAAAATCATGTTCACTGGCCCACATTTGAACTTTGAATACATGCTTACAAACATTGTCATTCAACACCCAATCACAACTACAAAAATTAAACTCAGACCCTATGAATATGACATTATGCCAGGTATGGGGAGTATCCTTATTTTGACTATGAACTAGAAATTCATTCATTGTTTTTGGGTCACGCAAACAATCTTCATATTGTATCTGGATTTCTCTATCCTTTGAGACAAACTCTTGTTTCTCACACTCAATAGGATTTATAATTCCCACTTCTTTTAAATGGTGATTATAAATATAGTATAGTTCAACTTTTGTCAACAAGATGAACATTAACCAATTCACCCATTTGTGGCATGAATTGTTATCCTCATATAAGTACCTATATTTTAAATACCTTTCGTAGGATTCAACTGCATTGTTGATGTCTTAATTGGAATGCACAAATTTCCTGTAATATTTTTCCCACATATATGGAATTTTTTTTATGATCAACTAAAAAGTAATGACTAAAAACATGCAATTATGGAATAATAGTTATGATTTAATGTTACATGACACTTATAGATTTTTTCATTGGATAGCCACGTGGTTTCAAAATATTTCAGAAAATTTTTCTCTTCACTAAATTCATGAAATATTCTTGCAACTGCTTTTCATACAGATTCATCATTTTGGCATGAATGCATGATTTCTCCTAAAGCACGAAAAATGAGAACTTTATTTTCTTTGAATTTGAATTTTCTTCCAACATTTTTTACCCATGTTTGATGGACATGCCATACACATAGTAAAATTGAGGAATTGGTTAAACTCCTGAAATGCCATTACATTAGGATAGAGTAAATTATGTGAATGTAAAATTATTTTTTCAGGTTTCTTTTGGAATAAAACAATTGTGGAACCTTAGTGATTGAATCTTAGCAACAAAAAATTTTATGATAAATGCCCATACATGCCAATTTGGGCGTTCTTTCATTCCCACATCAAATAAAGCTGACAACCATTTGTGAATATCATATACAAAATTACGTGATTAAATCACTAAAGCCACTAGAACACCATTACGATGTTTGTTGAATACCATTAACATATAAAGTTGATACTGTATTCAAGACACATAAGTGTTAATATAGTATTTAACACACAAAAATTGATTTTAATCACCATAAATAAATGAAAAGGTTGATTATATGCACCCCATACATATTGGTACTAAATGTGGAATCCATGAACATAGCATTGTTGTGTGAATACGTAACCATCATGGAACACATCCAACATGCTTGTATGCCTATAATAAATGGTATGTTTTTCACAATATCATTATTGATTATACCAACTATCGACACATGTTGGATCACTCTTATCATTCATATATTACTTATTTCTAATATTATATTAAATATTAGAAATATCCACCCTTGTCATTAAGGTATCTCGATTTACCCCTATGAATAACTTACTAGATTGGTGCTCCACATCAGAGATGAATTTGTCCCAAACCATTGTGACATTAAAACCACCTTCAATCATATTTTCTACATTGGCTCGTATATGAAATAACAAATGTGGTGCATATTTGAATGTTTGAGGCCTACCCAATGCATTCTTCCCATGACACATGCCATCGGATTTATCAATATGCCTACACTTAGTGTATGTTAGAACGATATCATTTGGACACACATAAAGTCGATGCATGATGAAGTGACATCTACAACCAAATTTAATGCTTTGGCATGGATTGTGTTTCATTTTTGTAGATCCTTGTGGATTCATTGCAATCTAACAACCTAAGATTTTATGTGTCGACTCCGGACGATATGCACACCAATAAATAATGAACAAATATAAAAAAACAGGGAACACGTGAACACAATTTTTGCATGATGAACTTGAATTAGAGGTTTATAATTATATTAAATAAAGAAAGACTTACATGGACTATTCCAGACATGTGTTAATGCAGACACATGAAATCTCCTCCACTACTTTAGATCGATTTGTATTAACGAAAAATTGAGTGAAATAGTCTTCATCCGATTCCTTCCCATTTATAAAATCATCGTGTCAACTATATGGAATAATAGCAACTTGATCCCCTCCAATTTATGTCCATGTTAGATCTTTAACTAGAAATTCTATCATATCTTCTGGGTCTTCTGTGTCCAACTCCATTATGTCTTCCCACTTTCCCATCTATAGAATACCTATACAAATTTGAATTTTTTGGAGATCAATACTTATGACATTAACTTGTTATAAATATTTTTCAATGATATCTAATACTCAATGTTACATTATAGACCATTTTATGTGATTTAATGTTTTGTAATATAAATGGCATAACATTATACATGAAATTTTGGGACAACGATGAGAATAATGGCCATATGATTCGATGGAAAAACTCGATGCACAGATGGTAGTATAAGGTGACCCTATGAAAGGAAATCCTATTGTAAATTAGATCAAACTGTTGAGCCTTGGTGATGGCTTCGTTTTCAGTTTGAGACATGGTAGTGGCTACATATTTAGCGACAATTGGGACTAGTGATTTCAAAAACCAATCTAGTCGTTGTTGTGTGATGGTGTTGACTTTTCATATGCTCTGCCTTCTATGCCATCCATGGATATGATATGCAATATTAACAAGAGTGGTTTTTTTAACTCTGAGTGAATCTCTAAACCAGTGGCATGGTGAACTGGAAGATGAAAGAAGGATAAAAAGGCCTTGGCTAGTGATTCAAAGGTCGGATGAGACCCATATTTCTCATCTACATACCACTTGGCAGATGGGACGATGAGTATTCTTTGGAACAATTGCAAATGAATTTAATCTTCCTTGATGATGTTATCTTAACATGATAGGTGAAAATTCATAATGTGGTTGGCAAGAATCCTCACATAGTTTCCCCTTGAACTTAGGGATGTCAGAGGGTAATTTGGTGGGCATGTTGGGACAAGTGGCATTATGCAATATGGGGTGATTCGTATGTTTTTTAAATTATGGAATGTTTAGAGATGTCAAGTATGAAAAGTTGGGAGTAGGCATAACCATGGTATGTGAGGTTTGAGAAGTAGTTCCTTATGAGGAAGTTTGGTAATCTGTTCCTTGCGAGGAATTTTGAGCTTCTCCTCTTTGTAATGGAGGACTAGTGTATTGGATGGTTGAGTGGATGTGTCATCCAGATTAGGGATACTTCCCAATATTGGATGGATATTTGATAGATGTCTAGAATGACGAGGATTTTGTGGTTCCCCTATGATTCTAGACTAACTAGAAATGTGTGTGAGTTTTAGATGAGAGAAATAAATGAACAAGTGATTTTTGTGTTTTTAGTCTATCTCAACAATGTCATTTAAAGTTGTATGTAATCAATGTTGGTTGTGGAGCCTGATTATCTTCCTGATTCAAAGGTATTTGTTTTCAGACATGTTTATACCCCATGAAGACTTTACACCCTATAAGAATGTACACTCATCCAGGAGGGGGAGAGCAGGGGGTTACCCCCCCTATGGGGTCTGGGGGGGTTATCCCCCTGGCTAGGGGGTCCTAGGGAAAGCGGGGCCCCGATGGGATTTTGGGGGAAAATCCCCTGAAGGAAACATTTCCTTGTAAATGTATATTGTAATTTCATTGTAAATCTGGACCGTTCATTATAAGGTCGCATATATAATAGTATAAGTTATGTTAGTGTTTTTTTCCCTAGAAGGAAACCCTCTTTTATGATGGAAATGTATTGCGGCTATGTATCATAGTGAATATTATATTCTGAGAGGGGAGACTGTGAGAGAAAGAAGAGTAAGTTACAATGGGTTTGTTGTAGGTTGTATCCCTTCATTTGTTGAATAATAATAAAGGAAGGACCTGCCAATTTCTCTGGTGGACGTAGCCCACATTGGGTGAAACACGTATATCTGTGTATCTATTGTATTGTGTATCTTTTGTGTTTTATTTCCGCATTTGTTTAATTTTATTGCTCCGTGATCCTGTTTTTTTCTAACAACTGGTATCAGAGTGATATGTAACTCGCAGGAAAAGAGGGTTTCCGGTTCGAGTGGGAGAAATGGAGGAAGATGGAAAGTTTAGGGTCGATAAATTTAATGACAAAAACTACCAGTTATGGAAGATGCAGATGAAATATTATTTATATCAGAAGGATCTATTCCTACCATTGGGCAGGATAAAAAAGAAGTCGACAGCTATGAAGGACAAAGAATGGGATATTCTTGACAGAAAGGATCTAGGAACGATACGACTGAGCCTGGCAACATTGGTGGCTTTCAATATTTTGAAAGAAAAGACAACGAAGGATTTGATGGACGCATTGGATAAATTGTATAAAAAACCCTCGACGTCCAATAAGGTATTTCTAATGAAGATATTACTTAATATGAATATGTCAGAAGGTGGGTCTTTTGTAGATCATTTAAATGAATTTATACAGTTACTAATCACTTAAGTTCTGTAAAAATGGACTTTGATGATGAGGTCAGGGCTCTTCTAATATTGTGATCATTTCCAGAAAGATGGAACGACTTGGTCATGGCTGTAAGTAACTCTGTCTCTAGTTCAAATACTTTAAAAATTGATGATGTTGTTGGTTTTATCCTTAGTGAGGAAATGCGACGGAAAAGCACAGGTGAGACATCAGGTAATGCGTTGAACATGAAGAACAGGGGAAGACAAAAGGATAGAAGAAAGGGCTCAGGGAATTGTGGGAATTCTAGGAAGGGAAGATCCAAATCCAAACTTGGAAATATAGAGTGTTATAATTGTGGGAAGAAAGGACATCTGAAGAAAGATTGCAAAGCTCCAAAGAAACAAAGAGATGTACAACAGGAGAAAAATCGGGAAGAAAATGTAATAGGTGATGTGTTACAAGATGCTTTGATTCTTTCTGTAGATAATATTTCTGAGTCTTGGGTGGTAGATTTAGGGGCTTCATTTCATGCCACACCTCATAGGAAACATTTTATAGATTACGTTAAAGGTGATTTTTCACAGGTTCATTTGGGTGATGATGCACCATGCAAAATTGTTGGAATGGGAAAGGTAAAAATAAATCAAAGCAATGGAAACCAATGGTTGTTGAAAGAGGTAAGACATGTTCCAGATCTAAGGAAAAATATAATTTAAACAAGAAAGTTGGAAAGTGAAGGTTGAATATCCATATTTACAGATAAGGTGTGGAAGGTCACTAAAGGATCATTGGTGATAACAAAAGGAGAGATGGTAGGTACATTGTATTTATGTACTGGTAATACTGACTCTTCTATCTCTTTAGATTCTATAGGAGTGGATACAACACTATGGCATAATAGGCTTGCACACATGAGTGAGAAGGGATGTAAATACTTCACAAAAGAAATTTGTTTCTAGATCTTAAACAAATTGATTTGGACTTCTGTGAGCATTGTGTTTATGGAAAATATAAGAGAGTCGGATTTCTCAGAGTCGAAAAATAAAAGGAGAGTGAAAGGTTAGAGTTTGTGCATACAGATGTATGGGGACCAACGGTGGACTTGTTGAGATCAGTCTCCAAGTGGGAGATTGTTGGTTTTGGAGCCTGATTATCTTCCTAATTCAGAGGTATTTGTTTTCATCCGTGTTTATACCCCATGAAGAATTTACAACCCAGAAGAATGTACACTCATCCACGTGGGGGAGTGCAGGGGGGGTTCCTCCCCTGCGGGGTCTGGGGGCAAGTGGGTCCCCCGTGAAGGTTCAAGGGTGAGGCCCCCAAAGGAAAAATTGCCTTGTAAATGTATATTGTAATTTCATTGTAAATATGTACCGTTCATTATAAGGTCGCAGATCTAACGATAGACATTATGTTAGGGTTTTTTTCTCTATAAGGAAACCCTCTTTTATGAGGGAAATGCATTGCAGCTATGTATCATAACGAATATTGTATTCTAAGAGAGGATATTGTGAGAGAAAGAAGAGGAAGTTACAACGGGTTTGTTGTAGGTTGTATCCCTTCATTTGCCGAATAATAATAAAGGAAGGATCTGAAAATTTCTCTGGTGGACGTAGCCCACACCAGGTGAACCACATATACATGTGTCTCTATTGTATCAAGTGTATCTTATGTGTTTCATTTCCGCATTTGTTTAATTTTATTGCTTTGTGATCCTTTTTTTTTCTAACAATTAATAGTGGATATCATATGTAAAACAACAAAACAAGAAACAATGTAGGGTATTTAGGTTTTATCCGCATGGAGGAATAAAACCAAATTGCATGTGTCATAAAATACATATCGCCCTTCCTCTCAAAAATAGCATTGGGCCATCGAAAATCACTCAACAGTGGGGCATGAATCCACCAAAAGAGGAACTAGTGAAGGTATGAATAATCAATTATAATGAGGGGTAAAGGGGGCATATCCAAAAGTGCTAGTGATATTTCCCAATAGTCATTCAAAATTTGATTAAGGTGAAATTGCAAACCACAATCACCACCTGAGTAGAAAAACCTATATTTTTCTACTAAGTTACCTCGATCAAGTGCGACATTTAGATTTTTGACCTAATAAATGGGTCATAGGTTGGATGCTTTCCAAGAGTTTGGTGACTCAAGGAGGAATTCACAGAACAATTGAACCTCAACCTTCGACCCTTCATGGATACCCCACTTCCTTATGGTATAGGAACACTTGATTTAGATTATTTTTGGTTTCCTATTTTTCAACTTCTAAGTTTCGATGAAAAATGATAACGAGGGGTTATTTGGATGCCTACCCCCGAGATCTTAACTTAGACTAAATTTTTTTGTAGCTCCTCCTATGGAGGTTTAAATGAGTTCTTAAAGATTGATTTTAGGATGAAGTGGACTGAGAGGTGGATAATTCTTCTAAACCTGTTTATGATTCACTAAGATCACTTGAGAGAGTATGAAGTGGAGAGCATACTTTGAGGTAGAGAAGAAAGATCCTAGTCCTGAAAGTAAAGTGATTGATGACCAAATATAACTAAGAGCTCATATTCTTTAAATAGCCATCCATGTGGCAAGAAAAAAAAAATCGACTCTCTTTTTATCCTCCTTATTAAGTTTGATTAGCTAATTTATCAAGCAAGAATAAGTTGAAAGTAAGATTTTCCAGGTTTCAAATTTCAAATTTTGTTTTCAATTTTCCTACTTAATACACACATATATTTGTAGATATACCCATCTCCATCATTCAAAAATCAATGTTGTACTAAACACCAATACTTGTTTTACTAAACACCAATACTAATGAAATAGTAATTATCATGGT
This sequence comes from Picea glauca, assembly GCA_000966675.3. Taxonomy (NCBI): domain Eukaryota; kingdom Viridiplantae; phylum Streptophyta; class Pinopsida; order Pinales; family Pinaceae; genus Picea; species Picea glauca. The sequence continues at coordinate 178,172 of JZKD02S0139869.1, read as the reverse complement.
TCAAAAGTTAGTTTTAGAATGTTAGTCTTTAGATAATGTAGAATATCATTAAATTAACCAATCTCCTACTTTATAGGACTACAAAATAAAGAACCTACACCTTACAATTTTTAAGCAATTAAAATTAAAATTATTGACTTCGCAATTAGAACATATACTTTATTTATCAATACGTATTAATCGTCACAATATACTCTAATTATCATAGTAAGTAGGTAAATAACATATTAGTCATTTTATTTTCATTAATGCCATCATTTGATAGTTTCAATAAATATGTTGTTCTTATCTTTATCTTTACAAAAGAGAGTAAGGTTAAATGATTAAATTTAAAAGGTATATATTCATCTAAAACATTTTATGATAAAAGTAGTTATATTTTAATTAACAAAATTAAATTAAATATACATTTGATTAAAAAATATTGACATTTTAATTTTTTACAATGTTAAAAATTAATTAATTATCAATCAAATAAATAATAATTTTAAAGAAATTAATATATTTTTAACTAATTATAAAATAAATAAATGATGATTTTAAACAATGTAATAGGAAACCGACCTAGGAATTTTTAAATGTAACTTTATCAACATTATAAATAGATAAATTTCATAAAAATTGAACATTTTTTTTTTAATTTTTAAGTATTAAAGATGATAGTATAAATTTTTATAGACATTATCAAAATCTTAATAAAGTTTTATAATAGAGAATCTGGTGTGTCTTTCATAACATGTGATGTTTGAGGACTACATCTGAAAGGAATTACACATCTCCCTCATATGTGTAATAAGAATAAGAATTTTGTTATTTTCAATCTCTCTTTATATATATATATATGATTGAGAAGTAGAAAACACGTAAATGGAATAATACATTATTCTCTCTCTTTCTACAGATTTTTTTTTTCCATAAGAATTTTTTTTTTATATTTGTAGGAGAATATAAATGTTATAGTATTTCATGACGAGGCTCTGTAGGCTTTATTCAGGAACTATATTGCCTATACATATGTCTATTTCAAAACAGACCTATAAAGGATTTTTTTTTTTTAAATCTACAGTTTGTCTAAACTGTCCAAAAACATTTACAGCCTTACAGAAAGAAAAACTTCTTCAGAGACAAAATTCCATTTCTTAGGTTTTTGTTACTTCAAAGAACTCATAAAAACCGAAGGCTTCATTCTGCAATTGTAGTGCTTCCTTTGAGAGTTCATCTTCTTTTGAATCAAGTTCCCTCAAAATGTGTTGGAAGGAAATCCATTCAAAGTCTCTGAAAGTGAGCTTGATGTCTCCTAGAAATGAGGCTAAACCAAGGTTTTGAATATTATTGATACCCCTTGCCCAATTTATCACCAACTTGGAGTCACCGAATACCTGTAGCTTTGAATTTTTGTTTTCTTTTGTAATTTCCAGAAGGGTCCATAGTCTTATAAGTTTCGCTCTGTTATTTGTTCCACCCACTGACACATATCTGATGTGAATAAAATGGTTTTGAATGATTAAAAGAACCACCCCCACTTTGTAGGATAGGAGGTGTCCTTGACTGGCTCCATTTAAGAAGCCCCACAATATGGTGTAATCAATGGGAGGTGGGATCACTGTCTGGGATTTACTTACCCTTAGTTTTTCCTTGAAATCTTCTTCTTGACTAAGTGATATTTCCACAGAGACCTCATGAAACACAAACTTGTCTTTAAAAACAACATTATTAATGTCCCACCAGATGTTGGAGATCAAGATGTTCGGGAGACCTACATACAAGGATATTGAACTGTCTTGGATCCAAGATCTGAAATAGTCTTCAACAAAGCCCTGGTTCCAATTAGTCTTGGATTTCAATTGTTTTCTTATTAACTTCACAAACTTTCCTACATATGGACAGGTGATAAAAATATGAGTAATGGTTTCTTGATTTTCTTTACAAAGAGGACATCTGTTAGGACCACACCATCCTTGTCTAAGACAGTTGTCCCAAGTGAACAATTTGTTGTTCAATGCAAGCCATAGCGTTAATTTACATCTAGGTGTAGCTTTGAGTTTCCAAAGGGGATTTTTTATAACCCTAAATTGCACCATACATGCATACCTGGCATCATGACATCTTACTTGCCATTTTTTGCAAGCTATCACTAAAAGCTCTTCTTAAAAACCACTTTTTTTGAATATCTACATGCCCTACACCATTAATGATCGCATATGTATTCTTTCTGCACCACTAAAGATCACACAAATACACTAGTTGCACCATTACAACCTGCGTATACCCACAAAAGTTGCAAAAAATAAAAAGTTGCAAGGGAATATGGGCTTTTGGGTAGTTTCCTAACCAATTGACCGCCCATAGTCGGTCACCCAAACGAATAACTATCTGTCTAGCATATAAAATAAGGTGTTGGGGTCCCATTCCTACAAGAAGCATGAAAGCAATGAAACTCTGCCCATTTCATAATCCCCCCTTGCCCCCAGAATTTGCAGCCACATTGTGAGTTTTGAGCCAGAATTCCCTATTCTAGCCTTCTTCCTCCATTACTAGCGTAATCCATTTCCTAGAGAGGGATGAAGAGGAGAAAGATGCGTGGAAGTAGTTGGAGCTTGGTGAAGAGGATCTAGGACCGGGTTCGAGGAGCAGTCATCGATCTCATTTTGTAAGTGACTTTGTGAGATTAATATAAAGAAGTATTTTTTCCGTCCCGCCGCATGATGTGTTCAATCTTGATATTTGATTTATATTTTATTTTGACATCTAACCCACTAATTCATATATAGAATGCATTTTCGTAGTTTCTTGTTTGTCTTTTGGTGAATGCAGGTCAGCCTTGGGAGGATATTTGTAGTCAAGGAACAACCAAAAGAAAATGGATCGACACCAGACGCGGAGTTTAAGGTAAGACTACCAGATCCCTATACTTTGTACTTTATGCATGAATGTGGGGTATGGTCAGAATAGTTGTTAAAAGTAGGAGACTTTATACGGTTAGCTTTGCCTGCACTTTAGAACCCTAGTGTAGTCCGTAGGGGGTTTTCCCACTATAGCAGAATTGGCGAGTGTAATGGGGAACCTCTAGGGTTTTTAGGGGATTTTTGTTTTTTTGGTGTCTTTAATTGGTTTATTTATTGATTCTTGAGTTTCTGTGTCTTTAAGGGATTCTAGTCTTCCATACCAATACTCCCTGCCTAGTTTTCTTGTCTGTTAATTTTCTTTTTAGAGAAGTCACAGAGGTGTACGCGGCCTGCAGTGGGTCTACATGCGTAAAAAAGTTGGTTAAAGAGTTTTCAATTTACAAATCTTTGTTTGTTGAAGAAGAAGTAATTTTGTTTCTAGCATTTGTTCTTCTCTTTCGTCTCTTTACAAACACCATCATTTTCATTTTAGTTCCTTTGACTTAAGATAAACCACTTAAAATTAGCACTTAATTAAAATTAATCAGAATTTCATGTTTGTAGGGTCCATCAACTAGATTAGGCTAGAGCCTTGATTTAGGTTGGAGAGGAAACTCTTCAAGGCTATAAAACAAACATAGGAGTCTGTGTTAGGGAGTGAAAAAGTCTTGTAATGTGGAAATTATCTGGGACCTCCATCTAACACAGGGGTTAAACATGAGGTCAAGTGCGGAAAGGTAGCGGAGATAACCCCTCCAAAGCTAGACCAATCGTAGCGGAGGAATGCATATAAAGGACTTATCTTGGGATTACGTTGATCGCATTTTCCATGGAGCTTTGTGGGTCTCGAATCCGTTAGAAGTCCTCAGTCATTTTCTGGAACACTTTCTTTCAATACCCTCAATAGGTTTCGGGCTTGATACCTTGCTCATTGTGGTCCACCTGACTGTCGACTGTACCCGCCTGGTAGTTGTTCACGAGCTGGAAAAATAGTTTCCTTTGAATTTAGGGACTTACACAGGTGACTGCGGGGGTATACCATGGTACCTAGGGCAGACATCGGGCCACACTTTACAGAGTATAACTGGAGGGTGCTTTCGTGTTCGAGTTTCACTTGCACTGGTAAGTTTCTCTAGTGTTGGTTGTTGTAACTATTCTTCCAACTAGTAATAGTGGTTTGCTTGTTGCATCTCACAGGAACTTTTTCTAGTGCGTGTTTTGGTATTCAACGTTAGAAATCCTTAGTGTGTCGTTGATCTTCTCACATAATGGAAGATCAATATCTTCGTCAGTCACGAAGGATTTTGGGCCTACCGCTGGTTAACTTGGAGCCACCACCACCATCATGAAGGAAAAGACTTGACCAGGAAGGGTCATTTGAGGCGACCGAGCCACAGGAAACTGTACCCAAGCCATCTCTGAGAGGAGAACATATGTTTCCTGAGGGACCAACTATTTCTGACCTTGGAGAAAAATCTCTCGGTCCATATAACTCTTTGATCACCAACTTGTCGGTGCCACTTCTTATACAGATTTCCCCTCCAAGGGTAACGCATCATGAGCGTCAAAATCCTGCAAGCAACGATGGAATAAAATGTTACTACTTCGTCAGGGAGTCCTCATACTCCCTCTATGACTGCCACAACTAGAGGCGTTCTACCTCCTAAATCACTTTCGCAGGTCCGATCCACTATGTTATCGACTGCCTCTACCTTGGGTAGTGGTCCAATTTCGTTCATGGAAACGATCATTGCACCGTTTACGCAGACTGCGACGGGCCCTCTGTTTTCATATGGGATGCCCAAATTTGACACAAACTCGATCCTTTCCTACTCCACCCTACAGACTTTGGGTCTAGGGGCAGGGATCTCTGACGCTCCCCTACAAGGGTCCATGGGGGGAACTTCATCCCTTATAACGCTTTCCCTTACGGCAGGGCTCATATACCTTTGTCGTCCCCCTCGCTTGGTGGTGCTTCTCAACAGCCCACTTGGCCAAACATGAACTACAACCTATCCAGAGTAGGTAGGCAAGGACCTTCTTCGAGTACCACATCGGTGGGGTCTTTGTTGTTCTCTTTTCTTCGCATGTTTGGTAACAACGCATTCTCATCAGTTGTTGTCTCAGTTGAGGGAAACCTTGGTTTTGGATCACAACATCCTGCGCAGGGTACTATTCCTGCATAGGGGGCACACACTTCTCAAGGACCTTGGAATCCATGGTGGGGATCATTTTCCTTGTCAGGGATGTCGACCGGGGGCAACTCCTTCCATGTTCAATGGAACCCCGGGAAAGGCTTAGTACCTATGCATGTAGGATCGGCAGGGGGCAACCCTTTCCATAAACTTTGGAACACAACGTCGGGAGAAATCCCTTCTCAGCCTTCAATGTCCTATTATGGGAGTTAGTCGATGACGTCTCAACCAGTGCAACATCTGAATGCTAGCCTAGGCCATGGTTTTTACCAGAACCTGAGCCAACAACCTAACTTTTCCTGGAAACATGGTGCTAGCCAAATCCCAGGATCCTATCCTCCTGTACATACTCAACAACCTAAGCTACCATTTCTAGTAACTTTGCATTTTCCAGACTTGTCAAGATTATTGAATGACCCAATCTGTCACGATCCACATTGGCTTGCTATGCCAACGATGTTTCCCTCAGACATTCCAAAGTTTGAAGGTAAGCCTAACAAATATCTGGGTGATCATGTGACCATATTTCACCTATGGTGCTCATCCAATTATTTGAGGGATGACTCCATCCAGTTGGGTCTGTTTCAACGCACTCTTATCGGGAGTGCCGCGAAATGGTAAATCGCGCTCAACCACTCAATACACTCTACTTTTGGTGAATTGGTAATGGTTTTATTAAACCATTTTCAATTACCTATGAGATACGATGCCAACACATAACTGCTGGCCAAATTTGAGAAAACAAAGGCTGACCATATCTCTGATCACATCCGAGAATGGTGGCATTGGAAGAGTTTGATTAAAGTACTAGTTCCACCAGCATTCCTGTTGGAATGGTTCCTTAAGTCTTTTGTACCCCAGCTATCCAAGGACGTAGCAACTTCAGGGGTCTTTTCGGAGGAAGAAGAGATAATGAGAGTTCAATAGGTAGAGTTGATTTACTCTCTGTCTGGTTTTCTTTATGAAGTTTTTCCAGATGTGCCATGATCTATTCTTGATAAGACCAGACACAAGTCTAGACCACATGTCGATGACATTGTTGATTCAACACAAGCAAATCCCACTGATTCGTTGTCAAACCAATTGCAACAATTATCGATATAGAAGACAGTGGCCAACCCGACTCCTAGTTTGGCTGCTCCCCCTACTCAGACGTCAGATGTACATAGCATGCAATCGACGAACCCAAAGGCCAACCAACAGGCTGAAGGGAAGAAAAAACAATCAAAGAAGGGTAAGGGGGATAAGAAACCGACCAATAATTCTGGTGGGGGAAACACAGAGAAGAAGAAGTCGAAGTATTCATGCAACCTTTGCGTAGAATACCACCCAACTCACTTATTCCCTCGACTCACGGGAGGCCCAAAATTTATTGGCACAGAAGCAGCCTGCAGTGTTAACGAACCCATTTCCTCATGTGAAAAATTTAACTCAACCCTCTGCAAATGCAGATGGGGGTAGTCAGGGACCCCCTTCGTCATCTAGTAATCCCTCGACCTCGAATATCTATATGTTGAAAGGTGAAGCTCACATAGCTACTAGGGAACATGACTACGAAATGCCAAGTACTATCGAAAAGGGTAAAGAAGTTGAAAACCCATCTGTTCCTCTCTAGATCGAGAGAACGATGGGTGAAACAATGAAACGCATCCTGAAAGGGGCATTCAAGAAGGCTTCACATAATCCAAATGAGAGGGCCGCCCAGAATGACTATGTGGTGGATGATTTGTCACAAACCCCTTGCGCGATGTCTGCTTTGGAGGTCCTCCAAATTTTCCCTTCATAGAGAAAGTCTCTGCTAGTGGCCTTAGGATTCACTGAGACATGTAATCTGGGAACTATCATGCTTGATACAACTGACTTGAATCCTCGTCTCCCATACCACTTCACATTTCAGATAGTAGTGGCTCACCCCATGAAATATTATACACGGAATATTTTACTTACGGTGGTTGATGAGGGTGCCTTGATATGCGTGATGTCATTGGTGTGTTGGAAGGCCATTGGACAAACTGTTATGTCTCCTTCACCTACTCTTCTTATGGATTTCGATGGTCGTTCTTTTAGACCACATGGAATCATTCATTCTTTCCCTGTGTAGTTAGGAGGGAAGACTGTGTGCATCGGAGTTGAAGTGGTCGATACCTCTCTCGACTACAACCTCCTGTTAGGAAGAAGTTGGACATATGCCATGCATGCAATGGTTGCCACATTTTTTCGGATCTTGTTGTTTCCACATGAGGGTCGAATCATGACCATTGATCAATTTTCCTTCTCTAGACCTGACCCTTCGGCAGGGGCATCCACGGTCTCGATGATTGATAACCCATAGACCGATTTCGTCAATGTGGGGGATGGTTTGTGCCCACCTCACATGGTTACTTTCGATTACCTGCCTCCTTTTGGCGATGTCAAAATGATATCAGTTGTCCCCGACCAGCCTAAGGCTGAAATATTTTCAGTGTCATTGTTACACACGACTTAGTTTAATGATTCATGGATTCTTCCTTCCCCATCAACCATGATGGAAGGGACAGGGCACCATGGCTTGTCCATGCCCTTGCCTGCAACAGAATTTGTGTACTCTATAGTCCAACAAGCTTCCGCTAACCCCGATCTGACTCCCACACAGGAGTTAGATACAGTTCTCGAGCCTGCCTGGGCTCAAGGTTCCCTTGCCACTATTGATTTCTTAGGCTTGGTATTACCCTCTGACGAGGTGATTTTAGAGACATTTATTGGTCCAAAAAGACCCTGGGATGATCTACATCACAGATCATATTTCCTCCCAGATTTAGGAAGAGTAGAGGCAGGATAATTTGTGTTGACTATGACTGGAGATAGGTCTTGTCCTATCAATCCCATGGCTACGCATGTAGTTTATGCTGAGGGTAATATAGAACCATCACTAAAATGATACCTATCGATATCTCCAGAACCCTTGGAGTTATGGAGAATGTCTTCGTCGGAGCAGACTCTTCCCCTGAGGAGATTCAGATCTATACAGATTTATTTAAATAATTCTGTGACATTTTTGCGTGGTCTTATGAGGAAATGTCAGGCATTGATCCAAGAATCATCGAACATGAGATTACAAATTACCCTGATGCCAAGCCGGTCTTGTAGAAGCTTCGTCTGGTTAATCCTCAGAAAGAAGCAGCTATTAAGTTTGAAGTAGAGAAACTACTCAAAGCTGGTTTCATCTACCCCATCCAATTGACTCAATGGGTGTTGAATCCTGTTCCAGTCAACAAAAATCCTGGTACGATTTGCGTATGTATGGACTTCCGTGATTTGAATAAGGCCTATCCAAAGGATAATTTCCCCACCCCATTTATTGACCAGATTGTCGATGAATGCGCTGGCTGCGAGGTCTTTTCTTTCATGGATGGTTTCTTGGGATACAATCAGATACAGATCAAACCCGAGGACCAACATAAAACAACTTTTATCTGTCCATTGGATACATTTTCTTATCGAAAGATGCCTTTTGGCTTGAAGAATGTTGGAGCCACTTTTCAGCGGGCTATGTATTTTTCTTTCCATGATCTCAAACACATAGTCGAGGCTTTTCTCGATAATTTGGCATCACGATATCGCAAGAGAGATGATCATCCCATAGACCTTCGACTTATCTTTGAGCGATGTCTCTACTATCGGATTCGCTTGAATCCAAATAAATGAAATTTCTCCATAATGTCGGGTCGACTGCTAGGTTTCATAGTTTCGACAATAGGGATCATGTTCGATCCTCTAAAGGCTGAGGCAATAGTTCATTTGCCTCCCCCATGCACACTCCCTCAGCTTCAGAGTTTACAGGGAAAAATGAACTTTTTACGATGTTTCATCGCAAAATATGCCGAGATCACAAAAGGGTTCATGCGTTTACTAAATAAGGACATACCTTTCCATTGGGATGAAGTTTCTCAATGCACTTTCGAAGCATTGAAACACACCCTCACGTCTACCCCCTACTTTGGCCACCCAATTATAACAAAGATTTTTTATTGTACTTGGTCGCTGTAGAGTTGACCATCGACATGGTCTTGGTTCAAGAGAATGATTTTATTGAAGAGAACATAATTTACTACTTGATCCGAGGCCTGGTCAGACCAGAACTCAAATAATCCCATGTTGAGAAACTTGCATTGGCGGCGCTTCATGCTGTCCAACGGTTCTGTCACTATATCATGTTTTGCAAGACCACTATCATTGCCATTGTGAATCCATTCCAATGTGTTGACATGACGTGTAATCAACGAAAATATCTGTAGATGGATATTTATCCTCCAAGTATTTGACTTGGATTTTGTTTCGGTGAAATCCAAAAAGTCGTTGGTCTTTGAGGAACTCATATCGGAACTTCCAGTCGAGTCAGGTGATGTTATAACCGAAGAGTCGCCTTTTAAAGGAGATATGTTTTTGATCGCATATTCAGACCCCTGATATGGAGATATTCTAGTCTATATCTATAATTTGAAGTGCCCTACCTCTACTTCTCATGATGAGCGTCGACGTATATGCCATCAGGAAAAAAAATATATTATTCTCGAAGACACTTTGTATCGTCGAGGTATAGATTGCATCCTTCATCAATGTCTCACCCATGAAGAAGCGGAACTCGTGCTTAACGACTGCCACACTAGAGCATGTGGTAGTCATTTGTTTGGGTTGGAAACAACCTGTTATCGCTCTTTAAATTCCTAGAGGTTGTCGCTAGGTAGAATAAATTTACTAGAGATAACTTTATCCAACCACTTCGAAACTGGGATCTAGCCCTTCTAGTTTTAGAGAGGGATCTCTCTGTAAAATTTAACTTTGTTTTAGATTTTAGATGTTAGGCTAGTTAAATACATGAGACTGTTTTGTTTGTTTTATAAAAATGGTTGAAATATTGCTTACGCATCCATTGGGATATGGGGTCTATTTTATAAAGCTCGAGATCAACGTACAGATTTATAAGTTATTTTCACAGGGCAGGATAATGCAACTATTAGATTATTTAGAATTAAATGATGGATAGAAGAAAAGATGAGATAATCAATTATAACTAAGAATCATTTAAGAATTTCTTAGTCATATCATCAGAAGATAAACATTTAGATCTTTAAAAGCCAGAAACAGAGTATACAAAAATAAATTCTGCAACTTCCACTTCTTTTAAACGATCAGATATAGAAAACATAAATGATTACGAAGATAGGAAGAACCATTCAACTGAGAGAAGAAAACACCACCAATAGCTAACATGCAGGAATCCTATGAAATGTCCTTTTATTACTGGTAGATCTCTGATAAAAAATTACAATGCTTACAACTTGCTTGGGCGTAAAGATCAACCCTCGGTACTTCGAAGTTTGAAGTATTTATAACAAAAATTACAAACGACCCTATCATTAATGATTAGGACGTGGAAGATTCTAAATCTAACTAACTAGATAACAAGATACAAAAATATAGGAACTGATGATGATCTGTTGTATCCTTCATGCTGATTTTGGGGAAGGCCGTTGGTGAATCATTCACGTGACTTTGATTGCTCTGCATGCTGACTCGGATGGTACGCCTCATCTCTCATTCGATCAAATTGCACAGATCCTCCCATATTTGTTGATTGGGAATGGTGACTTTGAGCAGTCTTCGATAGATTTCATCCATTTCTGTATATTTGGAAAAAGTCGGCTTGGTGATGAAAATATATTTGATTTCGTGCTGGATACTAAGGTCCAGCTGCAGAGTTTCTAGAAATGCCTTGCCTGTTATGCTACCCTGAATTCCTGAAAACTTGGAACTATCCTTGGCCACCATGGTAATATTTTGTTTATATTCAGAAAGGGTCATTAGCTTATCGTTTAGAACCAACAAACTAGGAAGACATTTCTTCTGCAACACATCAATCTTGCTAAAGATCTTTGAACCTCGATATCCATGTTCTGGACTTTCTCCTCTAGTTGCAATATTAATCCTCTTTTGGTCAGAACTCTTTTGACCTAGAGGATAGTTTCTGTTCTGTCTTCAATATTCAGGGCTTCCAACTCGTCCCTAGTTTTTGAATTCAGAAACTTAATGATTTCATTAGCTTCTGTGGGAATTTCCCCCAGCTCTCCTTTTATCTTGTCAATGGCCTTCCTACTCCTCAGCACCAGTTCATCTTGTTCAAACATGATTTTCACCATGGGCCATATTTCATTTATGGATTTGGAGATATCCATCCAAATGTTCTCCTTAGCTTCTGCTAGTGTTTTCCCCCCCGCGGTATGCTTTTGTAGCTGTTGTATTTCATGCTTGAGATTTTTTTATGTTTGCCTCTCAATGTTGTAGATTGTCTGGTAGGAATACTTGAGCTCCTGGATATTCTCAATATCTTTGTTCAGTCTATTGTTTTCCATTCCTTGTAGGGTCATCTCCTCCATGATTTTTCTATCTCTACAGATTTTTCCAAAGCTGTCAGTGGGGTGGCTGATGGAAGTTATGCTGTGGTGGTTGATGATGCTTTTGTTGTGCTAACTTATGTGAGGGGAACTGCACTCAGTGGGATTACTTCCATGGGTCTTTCATTTTCCTTCTCCTTTACTAACCTCTCCAGCTCTGCTTCCATCTCTTTTATCTGTGCATTATGTTCCATGATCAAATTTAGCATCTCTTCCTTTTCACCTTTTGTCTTAGCCATCTCTTTGGCCTGTGAGTCTTCTGTAGGTGGCAGTTTCAGTTGCTTCCTCAAAGATGTTATGTCAGCATTCTTTTTCTTGAGCATCTCCTCATCTTATTTCACATTTGAGGGGTCACACCCAATTTTGATCACCAATTATTCTAAGGACTTAATCCTATTATCCTTTGCAAAGGATGATATTTTCTACATATTTAACTGGGTCTGAACATTGTTCAGAGAAACCTGTAATTTGGCAGAAGAAGTGGAAGCATTGGCCAATGTTGAGAAAACTGTGTCTCCAGTCTTCTTATGTAAATCCATCTGATCAGCTGGATGTACATCTCTAGTGTTAAACTCAAATTTTTCCCTCTTGTAATCAGTGATTTCCTTTGGATGGGGCACTTGCACCTACAAAAATGCCATGTGCATTCTCCCCTTCTCTGTATCAAAATTTGATAACAATCTGTGTTGTGTTGTGGACGTTTGCTTCCAGAACTGAGCATAGGTGTTGTTGTTCAGCATCTCATTTTTCTTCTTAATCAAATCATACTTTTCAAAAATGCTGAGCTTTGCAGATCCTGGTGGAGGTTGGGTAATCACAGTGGTAATAGTCTGCTTCTTTGAGGGAAAAGTAGACATCATCTGATGACTACTTGAGAAAGGTGATGAATACTCCCCCTCGACTACTGTGGTGGACTGGGTCTCTTCCTCTCCAGACCTGTCAGTAGTGTGAGCGGTCTTAGGCCTTTTCTTGTACACCTAGAAATCCTCTATTGACACTTCAATGACTGAAGGTGAGGCATCCTTTATGGGTATTTTCTCCTTGGGTATCTGCGGTGTATTTGTTTTTGATATGACAGCTGGAGTGGGTTGTGGTTCTATGTCTTCTAGAGTGTTTACCTCCCACTCTGTCTAGTTTGCAAATTTCTCAATCTTTAGTTTGAGTGCATGAGCATATGGAGAACTTTTGTTCTTCGATCTCATCTCTATGATAATACAAAATGGATCATAGTGCCACAGGAAGCTTGTGTCGAACTTCATTTCCTTTAATAGATTGTCTACCTCTTCCCCGATAGCTCGACTGTTGCAGATAAAGGATCCTATCTGCCCCTTAATTCTCAACTGGTGTTTCTTCTTCAAAGACACAAAATGTATGTCGTCTAAATTGATCATTTGCCTGATGTATTCCAAGGAAAATATCCTAACCGGAACGTATCTACAGAGTTTATAAGGGGCCAACTCACATCCATAAATTCTGATTTTTGTGTGATTCTGATACAAATACCAATCTCTAGTCTTGACGAGGTATGAGAGGTGTAAAATTCTTTGGGCCTCCTCATTTATCCTCGGCTCTAGCCTACCACTGAGCATGCCTACCACTGGGTGATAAAACGGCTCAATATATTGCTTAAAATTAAACTCTGTGGAGTTTCTTCTGAGTGGCGAACTCCAAGAGGTGGCAGGTTGTGGTTTGTCATCCTGGTCCATTTTTTGCATGGTGAACGAGAACTTATCTGCTTGAAAGAACATGAACATGTAAGCCAATATTGAATAATACCAGAAGGTGCCCTCTGTGGGAAATTTGAAAATATGCTCATGCATGTTCTCGGCTAGAAAAATGTTGTAGTCGAACTGGGTGGTGGTTTTTTCTTTGGCAGTGAAGATGGATAGGTAACCCAATATGGGCTTGTCCACCCATTCATATGAAAAGTAACCTTGTAGACAACATAATGATGAAATGATTTGGTTTCCCTTTTTTGAAAACATGGAGGAATGGTAAGGGGGATTTTTCTTGGGGAATTGAGCATCCTGTGGGAGGAAAAGCTCAAAAATTTGTGCTCTCTGGGGAAAAGACAGATTCTGGTATTTTTCAGTTAGAACTTCAAGGGTGAAAGGAGAGGCGGATTTGGCTCTGGATATTTGCATAATTTGATCAATGGACTCGGGTGTGATAATGAAAAGGGTTTCCCTGGATGAGGAAATAATGGCTCTCTGATCGAGAAGGTAATGCGCCTGGAATTTGAGGGAGAACTTGGGAAAATGGTGGACTTGGGGAAAACGATATAGGGGAAGATTGGAATCTCAGAGCCCAATCTCATCACTTTGATCCAGGAAAGTGTCCCTAAACCATGAATGCAATTCGACAAGATCTAATTCGTACTTGGTCTCTAAGATCAGGTAGTCTTTATCTACTAGTGGGATCCAGTGGAGATCAACAGGAGGCGGGAGGAATGGATTTTCCTCAACCTCTGATTTTTTAGATTTTGGCACCATCACTTCAAAGGTACTTGCAATTGAAACAAAAAACGTTAGCGGGTAATGGATATGGCTAGATTGTTGACTGAAACAGTGTGGTAAAATGAGTTTTTGGTTTGTGGAGAGAATAAGCAGTGTGAAAATGGCTGAGACGGGGTTAAATTTGGGTGAACGAGTATCCGTTGGGTGCAAGGGACAGGTCAACAAACGAACGGATATGTTAGCTTGTAGTAAATGGCCAACAGGTCACTTGAGGTATGAAGTGGTAGGTAAAGGATGGCTGATGGGTGGGCCAGGATGACGTGGAGGGTGATGAATGGAAAGAAATGCGAAAGGGATGTGACCTGTGACAGGTGAATGGAGGGGAATACATTGGCAGAGTAATGAGACATGACTTATAAGCGGAGATAGTGGGACGTGACATCATAAGGTGGCGGTGGTATAGGAATGATGGTATGGAATTATGTTAGAGGGGGGGGTATGTAGTAAATGGCTTGGAGTGGAGGGGGTCTGAGGTAATGGATTGGCGACACGTTAGGAAGGGGCTCACTGGGGAAAATCGGCCATATCTGACCCCCCTCCACCGTTAAAAGTAGAACTGTCGGGGGGGGTCTGGAATCTATTGTTGGTCGTAGATCTAAGCACCTCTATATCAACAGTAGATCTATGCACACTCTTTAGTCTCCATATCAGACCCCCCCCCCCCCCCCCATTAAAGGTAGAACGGTTGGGGGGGTCCGAAATTTCCTGTCAACCATAGATCTCAGCACCGATGGATCCACCATAGATATGTGCACACTCCTTAATCTTCGAGCGCGAGTCAAAATGCATAGCAGAAACTTAGGATAGTTCTCCTTTGTGGGTTTTGCACCGCGTCCCTTGCATTTTGTCACCATGGGGTTAGGAAACACACTTCAAATATCCAAATCATGAATTTTCATCGATCATCATGCATGTTTTATTGAAGAAAAAATGGCTAGCCTGTGTTCTATCCTACCTACCTACACATTTATCCCAGATTAAACTATTGGACTAAGAAATTACTCTATCCTAGGGATATTTGACCAAGTTTAAATAGTTTGGTCAAATTTATTCAGTAACTAACCTATCTACTTGGCCCAAATTTAGCCAAGTCTTATTCACTAAGCCTATCAACATAAATTTAAAAGACCTGACCATGATTAAACTGTATGGATCAAGTCATTATTATTGCATGGGGCTTTTATCCATTTTATTTTATGCCCTCTTTTATTCTTTTTCTTTTCTTTCTTTTCTTTTCTTTTTCTTTATTTTCTTTTCTTTTTCTTTATTTTCTTTTCTTTTTTCTTTCTTTTTCTTTTCTTTTTGAAAATATTTTGAAAAAAATAAAATATTATTTCCAACCAAACTACATCGAGAGTAAAATATCTAGTCACTAGTTGATCCTATGAAATATAGGGTTATAAAAGTGGTTCCACCTGGGGATGGTGCTCACCTTGCGAGGTGCCAAGAACCTATCTCCTGATGTCTGTAAAAAATTCTCTCCATGCTTATTCTGCTATTTGATTTTTTATTTTTTTTTGAGAATTTTTGAGAATTTTTTGTGGCACTGGTTAGTGGATTAGAGCCTTCTCTACGGTCTTTAACCATCTGACTAATATCACCCACACACAACCTGAATGAAAAAACAAAAAATGGTATGTACAGTGGAAAAAGATTTTTGATATCTTTATTGGGGTGGAAAATAATGCTTCAACATCCTGTCGTTCACAGGTCCACTTGGCAGGTCTATTCCATCACTTTTTTTGAGAAAAAATGTGTTATTTCATATGAATGCCTAAATGGTGTAAGGTCCTTTCCATAAGCTATCAAATTTTCCATGCGTACCCATATCGTCATTTCTACAATCTCATTTTAGAACCAAGTTGCCTAACTCAAAATCATCTTCTTTAGTCCTTCTATCAAAAATCTTTTTGATGTTCTCCTCGATGACCTGAGTTTTGTTGTATACCTCTTCTCTAGACTACGTTAAATGAATCATTTGGTTTATCCTCCTTTGGACATCATTTGGCTCTACTTGCACTTCCTGCAATAGTTTCATAACAGGGACTCCTAAGGAAAGGGGAAAAACTGCTTCAGTACCATACACCAATTGGTATGGAGACATGCCAATTGATCTTTTGGTGCTTATTATGTCATCCCAGAGCACGAAAGCCAACTTGTTATGCCATGATTTATTATTTTGTTGCAGTGTTTTCCTGAGAATGTTCACTAGACTTTTGTTTGAGGACTCAACTACCCCATTTCCTTGAGGATAATAAGTTGTTGAGTGTCCCAAAGTAATTTGGTATTGGCTGCAAAAATCTATGAGTCTTTTGGATCTAAAAGCCGCTCCATTGTCAGCTATAATTTTCCCGGGGCATCCAAAATGAGACAAGATATGAGTTTCAAAAAATTTAATGATCACAGAGTCAATAGCTTGCCTACATGGAACAACCTCGATCCACTTCATGAAGTAGTCTGTGGCTGTGAGGATCCATTTGTGTTGGCTTGAGGAAGACAGATGCATTTCTCCAATGAAGTCTAAACCCCATTGTTGGAAAGGGGCTTCAACTAAGATGGGTTTCATGGGGAGAGGAAACAACTTCCTTTTACCTTTGAAAACCTGACATTTATGATAAGAAGTAACTTTTTTATGAACATCAACAAACTATGTAGGCCAGTAGAAACCAGCTCTCAAAATCTTGTTAGCTGTGGTCTTCCAACTCAGATGTCCACCACAGTCTCCTGCATGGAAATATTGCAGAACCCTATCAGCTTCGTCTTTTAATAGGCAATTAAGCAAGATACCACCAAGATCTTTCCAATAAAGCTTACCTTCTAGAATACAAAATTTCAATGCTTTCAGTTTAATAAATTTGGCTTTGGTCTTAGTCAAACCAGGAGGAGCTTGTAAGTTATGAAGTACAAAAATGAGGTCTGCATACCAAGGAGAGTTTAAGAATACCTCCTTTACATTTGGAGTCGCCTTCTCTTCCTGCTTGTCAACTGCAACCAAAAAATTAATATCTAGAGCATGAAAATTAGATTCAGCCATTAGTTTGGCCAAACCCTGTCATTTGATAAGTTTAGTAGGTTTTATTTCAATGTCATATTCCATAATAATCGCAATACATTTTCCTCTTTTACCATCTAGATTATCCTGAGTTAGGATATCCTTTACCACTGCGTTTATAACATATGCAATTGTCTGAGAATGAAGAATATAGACTCTGAAATCCTTTATGGAATTTACCAGGGAAAAAGATTATTTCTCCATTATGTTGTAGTTCAACGCAACGTCTCTCAAAGATTTGCTGAAAAATGCTATGGGTTGTTCGTACCCTTCACTATTTTTCTACAACAACACTGTTGCTATGGTGTGTTCAGATACATAAGAGAAAAGATAAAAGTCTTTGGTGTAATCTGGGTTGATCAGAACTGGGGCTTGCATGAGTGCATGTTTCACCTACTCAAATGATTGTTTGGACTCAGTGTTCCATCTGATTTTTGTGTCTTTTTTTAACATATTTGTGATGTTCCTAAGAAGATCGGCCAAGTTGGGTATGAATATTCTAAGGAAATTTATTTTGCCAATGAATGATTGTAGCTCTTTGATGTTCCTAGAGTGTTCCACTTTCTGGATAGATTCTATTCTGCTGGGGTCTATTTTAATTCCATCTTTATAGATTATGTGTCCCAACAAATTACCTTCCTCTAAACCGAAAAGGATTTTCTTTGGATTCAATGAAATCCCAAATTCCCTGCACTTCTCAAACACACGTCTGAGATGTTGCAAGTGTTCCTCGTCAAATTTGGAGTAGACAGTCACATAATCTAGATATATGACTATAAATATCCCAAGTTCATCCACAAAAGCAATATCCATTGCTATTTTAAAAGTGGCACCAGCGTTCATCAGACCAAAGGGCATTTTCACATACATGAAAGTTCCCCATGGTGTAGTGAATGTTGTCTTCTCTTGATCTTCTGGGTGCACAAGGACTTGTTTGTAGCCCGAGAAACAATCTAGTAAGGAGATCCTACTGGCCCCAACTACCTTTTGTAAAATGTGGTCCATTTTGGGCAAAGGGTAATTGTCTTTGAGGGATACTTTTTCAGATTTCTGAAATCTATGCAAAGTCTGATCTCGCTAGTTTTCTTCCTGGTAGGAACTAGGTTAGAAACCCATTTGGAAAATCTCAAGGGGACTATAATTTTTGCATCATACATCTTTTTGATTTCTTTCTCTATCGGGGGAAGAAACTTGGGATTGATTCTCCTAAGTTTCTGGTTGAAAGGTTTGTGTTCTTCTTTTATGGGAATCCGATGATGTATGATACTTGTGTCATAGGATTTTAAGTCCTCATAACCCCAAGCAAACACATCTACATATTCCTTAAATAGTTCAATGTATTTGCGCTTTTTTTCGGGAGGTAGGGATTTGGAAAGTTTTATCATCTTGGGTTTTTATTCTATTCCTATGTTGCACTCTTCGACCTCTTTACCACTAGCTTCAATTTTCAGTTTTTTGGCTACATCATTAAAATCAAACAAGTCTTCCAGTGGAACTAAACCTCTAGGTAACACATTACTTTTCAACTATAGAATACCAGAATCAATCACATTTTCATTCAATTCATCTGCATCTACTTTATTTTCATTCAACCCTTTGGAATCTACATTATTTACACTACCAATTTTAGAAACAGATTTATTTACGTCATCATCACCATTTTCTAAATCTATATTTGTACATTCGAACTCATTCTTACATTGTAGGAAGTCTTCAATTTGATCGTCATTCCTGAATACCTGCCAGTATTTGATGTTGTCTGGAATGGTTGGTCTGCACTTCACTTCCACCATGAATTTGTGAGTGGGATGGAAGGGTATTTTGCAGGTAGCTGCTGACATGGCCAACCTATCTGCTAATATGTTTTTTGCCCTGGGCATTACCTGCAAATCGATTTTAGTAAAACATTGAAGAGAATCCAAAGAAAAATTTCTCTAATATCTAAGTCTGGGATGTTTAGCTACATACTCACCTTTGATTTGCTTGATAATCAGTTCAGAACCACCCCTTACCATAATATGTTTGGCACCAACTTTCTTCAGTAGTTTTAGGCCGAGCATCAAATCTTCATACTCAGCTATGTTGTTAGCGCATTGGAAATTCAATTTGTAAGAATGGCTCTCTGAATACCTTGATCTTTGATTATGTAACCAAAATCTAGCTCCATATCCCTCTTTACTCACTGCACCATCGAAATCCATGTTCCAAAAATCTGCTAGCAGTTCCTCACTTTCCACAGTTTCAACATTTCTTGCCTCATTGATTACTTTATCCTCTTTCGAATCATGCGTATCATCTTCCAGCTGAGTGATTTGTTCTTCCAAATCACCATCATTGTAAAGAATGAAAGAATCTAGATCAGAGTGTGCAGAGTATAGTGGGTAACTATGTGGCTTTTTCTGACTGTTGACCATATACTTCATCAGAGTTTCTCTATACAGTCTTCTTTATTGTCCAAATACCGAGATGGTGGTGTAAGACATATCTAGTTGCAGGGTTCCTTTCGGCTTAGCTCCCCATGATATTGACAGTAACATATCATATTTTGGGGGAATGTCTGCAACTACTATATCCATTACCATACTCTTTGCTGGGATTTGAGCTAGGGTGATGCATAAATCCTTAATTATCCCTATGCATTTGACCTTGCTAGAGTCAAAAGAATGCAAATCCTTGTAGGGTCTGGTGACCTCGAGTCCCAACTTTTCCATAACATCTTTGGGCATCAGGTTGTGAAGGGCACCGAAATCTAGCATAGCTTTGTGTAATATCAAGTAATGGATATTTAGGCTGATGTAAAAAGGGGACACGACACCGTTATCAGTTTGACCATCAACTTTAGGACCAAACAAGAGCTCTGGTCAATCATCAGCAAGATTCATCGTGTCCGAGTGATTTGTAGATCCGACATTCAGGGCCTTCGTACCTATCTCTGGTTCGATTCTCAAATCTTTAATTACTTGTGACCTGTAATCATTCTTGCTCATCATCTCGGAGAGGGGAATGGGAATATTCAGTTTAGCTAGTTCCCCTTCAAGGATGAAAGTAGTGGAATTTTTTCTTAAGCTCTGCACTTCTGGTTTATCCATTGGGGTTATATGGACAGGAGCACTTGGTTGACTAGTTGAAGAAACTTTAGTCTAATTTTCTCTTTGTAAAACTTCAGGAGTTATTTTTGCAGGGGATTCAACATTATTCCACTCAGGGAATTTCTTGGGAGAGGATTCTGAGGTTTTCTTGGTTTCGACTATTCTCTTTGTTTCAGTAGCCTTCTTTGTTTCAATAGCCTTCTTTGGAGGGTTGTCATTTTCCTTCTTGCTTCTCAGGTTATACTACCTGTGTACCTCCATTATAGAATTTTCAAAGGCTTGATGTTATGTCTCCTTTTATTCCTCGTTTACCTCTGTTTGTGAAAGGAGGAAAATCTCATGCTCTTCCTGAGTAAGAAAAATGGATTCATCGTCGTGAATGCTCATGAGGTTTATATGAGTATCATCTGATTCTTCGATTATCTCCTCACCTTGATCAACATAATTTTCTTGGAGGGGTGGTCTAATCTATTAATCAGGCCCCCTATGTTCTCTTTGATCCCTCAGATCTCTCTGCCTAATATGGGGAGGATTTCTTCCGAAGTTCGGATTCTGAATATGAGGAGTGGCTTGGTTTTCCCTGGGTGGATTTTTGTCAGTTATAGTAAGCCTCTACATCATTCTCTCCATAGCTCTGGCTAGACAATCTAGTTTGGAATATGAAGAGGAAGTGGAAGGCTCTTCCTTAATCGTGACCCTCCTTTCTATTCTCTACCTGGCTCTCCTGGCTAAAAGATTTGCTTCCACACTAATGACACTTTTCTGCATGTCTTCTAGAGTAGCAGAGTTTCTTTCCCTTAGTTGATACGACATGTCAGTGTCAAATCCATGGGGGAATTTTATTAATTCCAAACCTTGAGGTGGTTTGATATTAGCTAGAATTTCATTGTATAGATTATTGAAATGGGTGCACTAATCTTGCACTGTCTCTCCTTGGTTCCTTCTTATATTCTCATATTCTGACAAGATCTGGAGAGGATTTTTCTTTACCTCCCACCTGTCAAGGAAACTTCGATGAAAAGAAGCAATGTCAGTTATGGAAGAAAAACATAAGGTTTTGAACCACTTTTTGAATTCTCCAGTCAGAATCTATGCAAATAGTCTCATCTGCACATCAACTTCATCTACTTCCTGCAAATCAAAATAATCATTCATTTTATCAACATGTTGTTGTGCATTTAGAGGACCAATACTATCAAACTAAGGGAGTCTGGTTTGATAATCTTGAGGCATGGCATGTAAAGGAACAACCAACACCAATGGAGCATATCTTGTTGCCATGATTGGTGGAGGAGGCTGAAAAAAAACCTGTGTGATTGGAGGGGAGGTGAAAGAATCTATGGAAGATGAAGGGATGGGAGGAGATGAATGAACTGGTTTAGGTTTAACAAAAGTTGTAGAAATAGTCAAGGTAGAAAGTTCAAATGACTGTTGAAAGTGAGCTTTGTCTAAGGCTTGATCAATATTCGCAACTATATCTTCTAGCTTATCAAATTCCTGGAGAAATTGTTGATTAACGTCAGCTCGGGGAGAGAGTATTTCAGGGGTCCTGGGTTGAAGGATGGTTTGATCTAAAACTGTTTCACTTACAAAGTTGTCATATTTTTTTCTAAAAAGGATTTTTTCAAAAGATATGTCAAACTCGAGATCTTGAAGGGAAACCAAATTCTCTAGGAGAGAAGGGGACCTATGAAGTGGACTATGACTCCTGGAACCCTCTGCAACATTTTTCTTTCTGAGTAATTTTTCAGGATTGTCTATTGCTATTGCAGGTTCTGGGTCTGGATGAGATCTAGTGAAAACTCTTTTAGGAGCCATAATTTCTAATTTTTATTTTATTTTTAGAAACTTTTAACTAATATATACAAACTTTAACAACCTCTGAACATTATCTCTATATAAGTTTAGACTTTATAATTCGTTCAGAAATAAAGTTTCCTTAGTCTATGGAAAAGAAATCCTAGGATGTATAAAGTTTGTTCAGTTCCCCAGTATGGTCGCTACTATGTTATCTCTCTGTAAATTCCCAGAGGTTGTCGCTAGGTAGAAGAAATTTACTAGAGGTAACTTTATCCAACCACTTTGAAACTGGGATCTAGCCCTTCCAGATTTAGAGAGGGATCTCTCTGTAAAATTTAATTTTGTTTTAGATTTTAGATGTTAGGCTAGTTAAATAAATGAGACTGTGTTGTTTGTTTTATAAAAATGGATGAAATATCGCTTACGCATCCATTTGGATATGGGGTCTATTTTATAAATCTCGAGATCAACATATAGATTTATAAGGTATTTTCACAGGGCAAGATAATGCAACTGTTAGATTCTTTAGAATTAAATGATGGATAGCAGAAAAGATGAGATAATCAATTATAACCAAGAATCATTTAAGAATTTCTTAATCATAACATCAGAAGATAAACATTTAGATCTTTAAAAGACAGAAATAGAGTATACAAAGATAAATTTTGCAACTTCAACTTCTTTTAAATTATCAAATATAGAAAACATAAATGATTATGAAGATAGGAAGAACCATTCAATTGAGAGAAGAAAACATCACCAACAGCTAAGACACGTGAATCCTATGAAATGTCCTTTTATTACTGGTAGATCTCTGATAAAAAAATTACAGTGCTTATAGCTTGCTTGGGCGTAAAGATCAACCCTTAGTACTTCAAAGTTTGAAGTATTTATAACAAAATTTAGAAACGACCCTGTCATTAATGATCAGGACATGGAAGATTCTAAATCTAACTAACTAGATAACAAGATACACAAATATAGGAACTAAAGATGATTTGTTGTATCCTTCATACTAATTTTGGGGAAGGTCATTGGTGAATCATTCACGTGACTTTGACTGCTCTACATGCTGACTCAGATGGTACACCTCATCTCTCATTCGATCAAATTGCACAGATCCTCCCATCTTTGCTAACTAGGAATGGTGACTTTGAGCAGTCTTCGATAGATTTCATCCATTTCTGTATATTTGGAAAAATTCGTCTTGGTGATGAAAATATATTTGATTTCATGCTGGATATTGAGGTCCAACTGCAGATTTTCTAGAAATTCCTTGCTTGTTATGCTACCCTGAATTCCTGAAAACTTGGAACTGTCCTTGGCCATCGTGGTAATATTTTGTTTGTAGTCAGAAAGGTTCATTATCTAATCGTTTAGAACCAGCAAACCAGGAAGACCTTTATTCTGCAACACATCAATCTTGTTGAAGAATATTTGAACCCTGATATCCATGTTCTGGAATTTCTCCTCCAGCTGCAACATTAATCCTCTTTTGGTCAAAACTCTTTTGACATCGAGGATAGTTTTTTTTCTGTCTTGAATCTTCAGGTCTTCCAGCTCTTCCCTAGTTTTTGAATTCAGAAACTTAATGATTTCATTTGCTTCTGTGGGAATTTCCCACAGCTCTCCTTTTATCTTGTCGATGGCCTGAATACTCCTCAACACCATTTCATGTTGTTCAAACATGATTTGTACCATGGGCCATATTTCGTTTATGGATTTGGAGATATCCATCCAAATTTTCTCCTTAGCTTCTGCTAGTGTTTTCCCCCCCACTGTTTTCTTTTGCAGCTATTGTATTTCCTACTTGACCTTTTCTGATGTTTGCCTCTCAATGTTGTAGATATTCTCAATCTCTTTGTTCAATATATTTATTTCCATTCCTTATAGGGTCATCTCCTCCATTGATTTTGCTAGATCTATAGATTTTTCCAGAGCTTTCAGTGGGGTGGATGATGGAAGTTTTGTTGTGGTGGTTGCTGATGCTTTTGTTGTGCTAAATTCTTTGAGGGGAAATGCACTCAGTGCGATGACTTCCATGAGTGTTTCATGTTCCTTCTCCTTTACTAACCTCTCTAGCTCTGCTTCCATCTCTTTTATTTGTGCATTCTGTTCCATGATCAACTTTAGCATCTCTTCCTTTTCACCTTCTGTCTCAACCATCTCTTTGGCCTGTGAGTCTTATGTAGGTGGCAGTTTTAGTTGCTTCCTCAAAGATGCTATGTCAACATTCTTTTTCTTGAGCATCTCCTCAACTGCTTTCAAATTTGAGGGGTCATACCCAATTTTCAGCACCAATTCTTCTAAGGAATTAATCCTTTTATCCTTTGCAAAGGATGATATTTTCTCGAGCTTTTATTGGGTCTGAACATTATTCAACAAAACCTGTAATTTGGCAGCAGAAGTGGAATCATTGGCCAATGTTGAGAAAACCATTTCTCCACTCTTCCTGTGTAAATCCATCTGATCAACTGGATGTACATCTCTGGTGTTAACTCAAATGTTTCCCTCTTGTAATCAGTGATTTCCTTTGTATGGGGCACTTGTGCCTGCAAAAATGTCATGTGCATTCTCCCCTTATCTGTATCAAAAGCTGATAAAAATATGTGTTGTGTTGTGGACATTTGCTTCCAGAACTGAGCATAGGTGTTGTTGGACAACATCTCATTTTTCTTCTTAATCAAATCATAATTTTAAAAAATTCTCAGTTTTGCATATCCTGGTGGAGGTTGGGTAATCACAATGGTAACAATCTACTTCTTTGAGAAAAAATTAGACATCATCTGATGACTTCTTGAGAAAGGTGATGAATGCTCCCCCTCGGCTACTGTGGTAGACTAGGTCTCTTCCTCTCCAGACCTATCAGTAGTGTGAGCGGTCTTAGGCCTTTTCTTGTACACCTGGAAATCCTCTGCTGACACTTTAGTGAATGAAGGTGGGGCGTCCTTTCTGGGTCTTTTCTTCTTGGGTATCTGTGGTGTAGTTGTTTGTGAGATGAAAATTGGAGTGGGCTGTGGTTCTGTGTCTTCCAGAGTGTTTACCTCCCACTCTGTCTGGTTTGCAAATTTCTCGATCTCTGGTTTGAGTGCATGACCATTTGGAGAACTTTTTTTCTTCGATCTCATCTCTGCAATAATCCCACATGGATCATAGTGCCACAGGAAGCTTGTTCTGAACTTCATTTCCTTTAATAGATTCTCTGCCTCTTCCCCGATAGCTCGACTGTTGCAGATAAAGGATCCTATCTGCCCCTTAATTCTCAAATGTTGTTTCTTATTCAAAGACAAAAAATGTATGTCATCTGAATTGATAATTTTCCTGATGTATTCCAAGTCAAATATCCTAACCGGAACGTATCTGGGAAGTTTATAAGGGGCCATCTCACATCCATAAATTCTGATTTCCATGTGATTCTGATACAAATACCAGTCTCCAGTCTTGGCGAGGTCTGAGAGGTGTAAAATTCTTTGGGCCTCCTCATTTATCCTTGACTCTGGCCTAACACTGATCATTCTTACCACTGGGTGATAAAAATACTCAATAAATTGCTTGAAATTAAACTTTGTGGAGTTTCTTCTGAGTAGCGAAGTCCAAGAGGTGGCAGGTTGTGGTTTGTCATCCTGGTCCATTTTCTGCATGGTGAACAAGAACTTATCTGCTTGAAAGCCAGTATTGAAGAATATCGGAACATGCCCTCTATGGGAAATGTGAAAATTTGGTCATGCATGTTCTCGGCTAGAAAAATGTTGTAGTCGAACTGGGTGGTGGATTTTTCTTCAGCAGCGAAGATGTATAGGTAACCCAAGATGGGTTCGTCCACCCATTCGTCTGAAAAGTAACCGAGAAGACAACATAATGATGAAATGATTTGGTTTCACTTTTCTAAAAACATGGAGGAATGGTAAGGGGGATTTTTCTTGGGGAATTGAGCATCATGTGGGAGGAAAATCTCAAAACTTTGTGCTCTCTGGGGAAAAGACAGATTCTGGTATTTTTCAGTTAGAACTTCAAGGGTGAAAGGAGAGGCGGATTTGGCTCTGGATATTTGCATCATTTGATCAATGGACTCGGGTGTGATAGTGAAAAGGGTTTCTCTAGAAGTTGAAACAATGGCTCTTTGATCAGGAAGGTAATGTGCCTGGCATTTGAGGGCGAACTCGGGAAAATGGTGGAGTTGGGGAAAAAGATACAGGGGGAGATTGGACTCCTAGAGCCCAATATCATCACTTTGATCTAGGAAAGTGTCCCTAAACCATGAATGCAATTCAGCAAGATCGAATTCGCACCTGGTCTCTAAGATCAGGTAGTCTTTATTGGCTAGTGGGATCCGGTCAAGATCAATAGGAGGCGAGAGGAATGGAT
Source organism: Picea glauca (assembly GCA_000966675.3). Classification (NCBI taxonomy): domain Eukaryota; kingdom Viridiplantae; phylum Streptophyta; class Pinopsida; order Pinales; family Pinaceae; genus Picea; species Picea glauca. Next base: position 151,839 of record JZKD02S0139869.1, on the reverse strand, counting down.
TTTCCTCGACCTATGATTTTTTAGATTTTGGCGCCATCACTTCAAAGGTACCTGCAATTGAAATAAAAAACGTTAGTGGGTAATGGCTATGGCTGGATCGGTGATTTAAATAGTGAGGTAAAATGAGTTTCTGGTGTGTGGAAAATATGAGCAGTGTGAAAATGGTAGAGATGGGGTTAAATTTAGGCGAACGGGTATCCGTTGGGCGCGGGGGATAGGTCAGCAAACAAACGGATATGTTAGCTTGTATTAAATGGCCAATGGGTCACTTGAGGTATGAAGTGGCAGGTAAAGGATGGGTGACGGGTGTGCTAGGATGACATGGAGGGCGATGAATAGAAATAAAGGTGAAAGGGATGTGACCTGTGAAAGGTGAATGGAGGGGAATACGTTGGCAGAGTAATGAGACAAGACTTATAAGAGGAGAGAGTGGGACGTGACGGCAGGGGGCGGCGGTGGTAAAGGAATTTCGATATGAAAATATGTCAGAGGGGGGTAGGTAGTAAATGTTTTGGAGTGGAGGGGCTCCGACGTAATGGATTGGCGACACGTTAGGAAGGGGCCCACTAGAGAAAACCGCTCATATCGAACCCCCCCCCACCATTAAAAGTAGAACTGTCGGGGGGGGTCTGAAATATATTGTTGGTCGCAGATGTAAGAGACACTAGATCAACCATAGATCTATGTTCTCTCTTTAGTCTC
>JZKD02S0139869.1:111646-151129 GCA_000966675.3 Picea glauca | reverse complement strand
CCCCCAACCCCCCACCGTTAAAGGTAGAATGGTTGGGGGGTCTGGAATTTCCTGTCAACCGTAGATCTCAGCGTCGATGGATCCACTGTAGATCTATGTGCACTCCTTAATATCTGAGCGCAAATCAAAATGCACATTGGAAACTTAGGATAATGCTCCTTTGTGGGTTTTTCACTGGTTCCCTTGCATTTTGTTACCATGGGGTTAAGAAACACACTTCAAACATCCAAATCATGAATTTTCATCGATCATCATGCATGTTTTATTGAAGAAAAACTGGCTAGCCTATGTTCTATCCTACCTACCTACACATTTAGCCCAGATTAAACTATTGGACTAAGAAATTACTCTATCCTAGGGATATTTGACCAATTTTAAATAGTTTGGTCAAATTTATTCACTAACTAACCTATCTACTTGGCTAAGATTAAACAGTTTAGACAAGTCTTATTCACTAAGCCTATCAACATAAATTTAAAAGACCTGACCATGATTAAACTGTATGGATCAAGTCATTATTATTGCATGGGGCTTTTATCCATTTTCTTTTATGCCCTCTTTTATTCTTTTTCTTTTCTTTCTTTTCTTTTCTTTTTCTTTCTTTTCTTTTCTTTTTCTTTTCTTTTTTATTTCTTTTTCTTTCCAACCAAAAAAAATATTATTTCCAACCAAACTACATCAAGAGTAAAATCTCCAGTCACCAGTTGATCCTATGAAATATAGGGTTATAACACAACCCATTACTATTGGGAGACGTTAATCAAAGATTGTGTCGAATCAGTCAAGAGGTGCCACCCGTGTCAGATCTTCTCACGAAATATGAGGGCACATCCTACTCCCATGTTTCCCATCATCACAGTTGGCCCCTTCACCAAGTGGAGGATTGATTATACTACATGCCACCCCCCTTCAGCCAAGGGGCACCATTATATCATCGTAGCAGTAGACTAGTTCACCAAGTAGGTCGAATCTATTCCAACGTACAAGGATGATGGAGAAACAACAACTCTCTTCTTGTTTAATTAGATAATAGCAAGGTTAGGCATCCCAAAGGAGATTTTCATTGACCATGGCAGTCACTTTTAGAATAAAATGATGTCTGAGCTAACGCCAAAGCTAGGGTTGATATAAGAACACTCATAAACTTATTACCCACAAATGAATGATTAGGTGGAAGCTGTGAATAAGTCATTCAAGACCATTCTACAGTGAACGATCAATTCAGCCAAGTCAAATTGGCATTTGATGTTATACTCGACATTGTGGGCCTATCGAACATCTATAAAGACTGCCACTGGTTTCTCAAATTTTCAACTTGTTTACGGGTTGGAGGCAGTCTTGCCTATAGAAATCCAAATCCCATCTCTTAAGTTGGAAGTACAATTATTTCCAGACACTTCACCGCATGAGGAACACTTATTATATCTTGAGCAGCTCGATGAGAAATGACGCGACACAACCTTGGCTAACGAGGCTCACAAGAAGAAAGTCAAGTGTCATTATGATCGCTCCGTTCATCCTTGGATTTTCTCCGAAGGAAACCTTGTCCTGGTCTATGACTAAGATAAGGATCCCCTGGAGGTAGGCAAGTTCAAATCCATGTGGTTCAGACCGTTAATTGTGAAGGAGCTATTAAAGAAGGGCGCTTATCATCTGGTTGACTTTGAAGGGAAAGCCTTAACAAAGCCTAGAAATGGGCTCTACCTCAAGATGTATTACTCATAGGTGGGTCGCCTTGGGTGACTTATTATATATATGTATAGTTCTTATACATTTTAGTTTTTGTCTTTTGTTTTATGGACGTGTCATTTTTTATGTCAACTTTTTCACTATGGCAGATGTCAAGTGAATCAGACATGTTCATTGGATTCGAAGACGGTGCTAGCCGGCACACTCGGAGGCTTACTTCTGCATCTTGGGTGATCTTCACACCTCAAGGCCATTTGTTATCTTTTGGAGGTATCTGTTTAGGTGACGCCACAAATAATGTCATCGGATACAGTGCAGTAATATAGTTGCTTTGTGACGCCTTGTTGCATAGTATCTCTTACCTCCGGGTCTACTTAGATGCACAATTGGTTGTGTCCTGGTTAAATGGGGTTTACAGCATTTATGATCCTACTCTACATCGAACATTCCTTAGGGTACATCTCTTAGAAAGTTGTTTTGATTACATTACATATATCCATGTTCCTAGGAGATTGAATCAAATGACAGATACTCTAGCTAATCAAGTATTAGATTGGCATATTGCACACACGTAAGAAAAATCACACACATACACATGTAAATACATTTGTAAATAAATGTAATGCACAAGACATAAAAATATGAAAATACGCATATATATATCAAAAGTATCAGAGTACATAGGTGGGTGTAAGCACCTCAAAAATATGTCCAGTATACGTCACAGGGCTTATGCCCTCAAAAATATACAAAAAGTTCCCTCAGCATGTAAGTGGTCATACTAAGATAAGAGTGGGGCCTATTGGCCCTTCCGTAGTGAACCATGATGTTTTCCAAACGTCAGAAGAGTTGGACCCAAGTCTGTGGCACCCCAACTATGAGAGATTGCATCGATGGCAAGAGATCCTCGATCTCTGCCATAGGGACTGCACGAGTGAGCGCGGTGAGGTTTTGCTCCACCCGTCTCAAAAATCTCTCAGCCTCTTTGGCCGAAGGCCCCCCTGCTGTTGTTGTTGGTTCGACAGTTGTGGTTGGTCCTTCCTCTGGTCAAGGATGCCACCTGGTCCTCGAGAAGTCTGTTGGATGCACTGGTCCCACAACTATACATAATAGATAGATAGTTGTCAGATACTCTGGTACGCATAAAAAATGATATATATAAAGAAATAAAAATTAAATAACAATTAAAAATAAACATACATGTCTCTCCTCGTTCTTCTCGTAGAGGTACGTGGATGTCAGGATCCCTAGAAAAGTTGATCCTGGCATAAAGGTAGTCCTCTATAGCCAAAATCTGTTGAGACCACCTGTCGAAAAAATCATCGTTGAAGGCCTTAATGGTCCTCCCTCCCCCTTGTCACGGAAACAATGTCGTCCATCTGCACACTGCTAGAAGAGAGGCCACGTTCCCCCATGCTATCTCTCGTGGACTAAGACTAGGTACCCTCTCGAAGAAAAAGGAACATAGAACAATCTTGAACCCAAAGTTTTTGTTATTCCGCACACGACACTCTGTCAGTTATCTCTTCATGCAATCCATCATGGTTCTGCTCCAATCAAACACTCATGCATTTAAGAATTGTACCGCACAATGCATGTGCACCCGGGAGGCCTGATGTAAGGCATTGGATCCATTGATCCGCACAATAAGTAAAACTATCACTTGCAGTGATAGGTTGGAAATCTTGTGGATTGACACCTGAGAACCCACTTTATCTATGCCAGCCTCGTAGTGTGTCCTGATCAATTCGGCTATGTTGTGAGGCCCAGGAGGAAAATCATGAAGGTTGACTAGTTCCCCTCTCCTTGAGATGCCAGTCAGAAAATAAATATCCTCAGTCGTTGGAGTCAACGAATGTCCCTCGATCATAAATGCCTTAGCGTCTGGGTGCCAGTAATCGACCAAGGCTTTCAACAACCTGGGTTGTGCCCTCATGAGTCGACACTGGAAGAATTTCAGCAACCCGCATTGTGATAATACGGTGAGAGAAGCAAGGTCTTCTATGACCAAGGAATCAATGTATTCATGCTCCCTTTCTCTCTAATGGACATACATCCTGCAAAATGACAAGTTCAAAAGAGAGTTAAACTCTCGTTTTTCAAAATTTTCCATGTGTTTGAGGGTGTACGTGGGTTGTGTTGAGCACAGTCACATATGCATGCGGGCAGGTTGTTTTCTGCCCGTGGGCATATGCATATTGTCCTTGGACAGCCCGTGTACACGCAGGGCCACACCCTTTTTAAGAGTGCACGCCCCCCAAAAATACTAAAATGAACAAAAAGGGAAGTATTGAATTGCAAGAGGGGTTGATTTATACTTACTTGGTCCGAGCAGAAGTTCATTTCATCCACTAAATCTCCTAGAACCAAATTTTTGAGCAAAGGGGTGTTTTTGGATTTGTGGTCAATTCTCGATTTGCAATGGTGATAATGAGCTGCCAAGCTGCTATTTATAAATGTTTTAGGCCCTTTTTGTCATTTTTTTGAACCCTTTTGTCATTTTTTCTAGTTTGAAAATCGTTTAGTATGGTTCTTGAGTTTCTCATTCGATGTTACAACATACTCCACTTTTGGTTTGGGAAACTTTTCGAGTGATGGGTCACTTTCTAAGGTCCTTTGGTAAAGCTGTTTTTCCAACTATTTTCATTTAAGTTAGGATTCCACCTCCACTTGTTGCACCTTGTTGTATTTTTCTCTTTACCATAGGATCAAACCCACCGAATTGCGACACGGAACCATCATTGCTTCTCTAGAAGTGTCGTATTTAGTGGTAGACCCTACCCTCACATGGATTCCCTAGGTAGATCCTGGTAGAATTTTGGTATCCATGCCATCGCTAATGACTATAGTCTCGGGAGTCCTTTTAGTCTTGTATTGATTATGAGTTTGAGCCTTCACATGTATGATATATTATCACTTTTGGCCTTACCCTCAGGACTCCCAAAAAACAAACAGGTCTTCTTTTAAGCCCTTTTCAGACCCTCTAAACATGAAAAGATTGTCGAGCGATCTTGTTGCCCTTCATGCTCATTAAACTAAAATTTGAAGGAACGTATGTCCAATGGTATTTTACCCATTTTTTGGTCTGGATGGACATTTGTATGAACAAAGGTATACTCTAGGAACTTCGGTTCACTAGAAGAGTATTCTCAGGTATACGTTTAACCCTTTTTCGGGCCTGAGGGACTAAATTTATGAAAAAGGAACCCCCACGGAGTCCATATTTAAGCTCTATTTAGATTCCCTAAAAGTGAAAAGATCGTCAAGTGATCTTGTTTATTCGCACTCATTAAACCAGTCCAAAAGAACATCCAGTACAAAGTCCATAGTTAATCTCTTTTCAGACTCTTTAAAATTGAAAAGATCGTCGAGTGACCTTGTTCTTTCACACTCGTTAATTGGTTTAGAAAAACATCTACTGGCATGATTTTACCCCCTTTTTCGGCCTATAGATTAAGAAGGAAAAAGGTACACCTCACGAGACTCATCTCACCAGGAGAGTTCTCCTCAGTAAATTTCACCTTTTTCGGGCTAAGGTGACTAAATCTAGAAAAAAGCAGTGAGTCCATAGTTAAACTCTTTTCAGACTCCTTAAAATTGAAAAGATTGTCGAGTGATATTGTCTTTTTCACACTCATTAAAATGGTTTTGAATAGACTTCTTTTCGGTGCTAATTTATCCCTTTTTCGATCCAATTAGAATATATTCAAAAAAGGTACCCCAATGGAGTATTCTTTTGTGCTTTTCAGACTCTCTAAAAATGAAAAACCATTGAGCTTACCTTCTCTGGGATCGTTTAAAATTACATTGAAGGACATTATCATTATGTCCTATTAATCGCATTTGCATTCATGTGTCTTTGGCCTAATTTGGCTCCATTTTTCTCTCAACTGAACCTTTGAAGCATGCTTTATATGCAAGCCTTGTAGCACTTTGCCTCTGCATCTTGACACCTTGACCCATGGAGGAATTTTACCGAGTGTCCTTTTCCTACACATGTCTCCTTTCTTTGAACATCAATGTGTTCCTTGTGCTTGGAACTAGTATGTTTGAGACACTCGTTCCTCCTTTGTAACATAACATTATTTTATTCTTTTTCAAGCTTTCCAAAATTATTGAAAAAAAAAAAAAAAACAAATATACCCCAAAAAGAGGATGGGAAAAGTATTTTCTTTTTATGGCACCACAATGAGTCACCCTTGGACAAAGAACATCCTTCCGTTTGTTCGTCAAGATCTGGGATTTAATATGACCTTAGGAAGTTGTTATCGTTACATAGAGTTGTGTCCTCCTCCATTTGGTTATTCTTCCAAACATATAAAGAGTTTGTGTCGCCTCCTACATCGTGAAATTATGTCAGTACCATGTTGCTTGAGTCTCATCATTCATCGTGCTATTTTCCAAGGGAATTTTTACCCAACTTGAGTCATCCCTTATGCATTTTGTCTCTTTTCCTCATGCCCGACCATCCCAAAAGTCCAATAAAAGTCTTTGTTTGAAATCAATGAAGTTCTCTGCCTTATCACCGAGATCCTCTTATCTTTTCCCCGACAAGCTGTCGAATACCTCTGGGTAGTGAAGTCATACACTCACATTAAACTCCTACCTGATTTTTGAAGATCTTGAAGTTGTTTCTCGAGCTTTGAAGGCCTCATCTCCAGCCATCAAGAGTCATTGGCTTCTTGAAGATGGATATTATTCAAGAATATCTTTCAATTTTGAGATGTAGATCCACTGTGTATTGCTCGTGGCTAAACTTTATATAGTTATATGACATGGATATGCAGTGTATTTGATTGGAAACCATGATTTATTTCTTCCCGGGCATGGGTATGCCCGCCTCAGTCAGAAAATTGTTATTTTGCAGATGGCACCTCCCGAAATTTGGTCCTGGGATCACTCGCTTTGTACATTGGTAAAGATTTGTAATGTATTTCGGCCATCAGATGCTCTTCTGACCTCACACATTAGGGGGCATCTTTTATAACCCTAAATTGCACCATACATGCATACCTGACATCAGGCCATCTTACTTTCCATTTTTGCCAAGCTATCACTGAAAGCTCTTCTTAAAAAACACTTTTTTTGAAGATGTACGTGCCTTGTACCATTACTTCTCGTGTATGTACGCTTTCTGCACCAGTACAACTCACGTACATACACTATATACACCATTACATCCCACGTATACCCACAAAAGTTACAAAAAATAAAAAGTTGCAAGGGAATACGAGCTTTTGGGTAGTTTCCTAACCAATTGACCGCCCATAGCTCGTCACCCAACTGAATAAATATCTTTTTGGCATATAAAAGAAGGTGTTGGGGTCCCATTCCTACAAGAAGCATGAAAGTAGTGAAACTCTGCCCATTTCATAATCCCCCCTTGCCCCAATAATTTGTAGCCACATTGTGAGTTTTGAGCCAGAATTCCCTCTTCTAGCCTTTCTCCTCCATTACTAGCCTAATCCATTTCCTAGAGAGGGTTGAAGAGGAGAAAGATATGTGGAAGCAGTTGGATCTTGGTGAAGAGGATCCTAGGACTGGGTTCGAGGAGCAGTCATCGATCTCATTTTGTAAGTGACTTTGTGAGATTAATAGAAAGAAGTATTTTTTCTGTCCTGCCACATGATGTGTTCAATCTTTATATTTTATTTATATTTTATTATGACATCTAACCCACTAATTCATATATAAAATGCACGTTCGTAGTTTCTTTTTTGTATTTTGGTGAATGCAGGTCAACCTTGGGAGGATATTTGCAGTCGAGGAACAACCGAACACAAAGGGATCGACACTGGATGCGGAGTTTAAGGTAAGACTACTGGATCCATATACTTTGTACTTTATGCATGAATGTGGGGTATTGTCGGGATAGTTGTTAAAAGTAGGAGAGTTTATATGGTTAGCTCTACCTGTAATTTAGAACCCTAGTGTAGTCTGTAGGGGGGTTTTCCCACTATAGCAGGATTCTACCACCATTTCGAGTGAAACACAATGTTATCTTCTAGCTAGGCTTTGTATCCCAATTTGACCGAGTAGGAGCCATTCTCTGGATTTTTTTACCAACATAGGGAATCTTCAGAGTCTCTATCAAGGGATATGAAATTTTCACATAAGAGATAAATATAAGAGTTCTATTCATCTCACATTGCTATAGGGAGATCAAGATAAAATGCGCTCTTCCTACCCAATCTCCCTCGAATCTGGGGAAATGAGCATTTAGATCACTCAGGAACTAAATATTTTTGTCTTTGCAAAAAAGGACTACGGGAGGAGAGAGCTTGTAGTTATTTCTAGCTCCCAACCACGAGTCTTCACCCAGTCTTACCTTTCCCTGTTTCCAATACACCAAACTGTCCCATTACCGATTAGGGGGAAGGCGTCCACAATATATTTCCAAAAAATTGAGCCTCTAAAAGATTTTATAGGATCTCGAAACCATTCTGAAATGGATAAGTTGGGAAAATATTTGGAGTTCATGACTTTTACCCAAAGAGAGTTTCCTAGGGTTAGTCTCCAAAGTTTCCTTCCTACTAGGGATTGAGTAAAAAGATGAATGTTCTTTAAACCCCATCCGTCCATATCTGTGGGTACAACAATTGAATTCCAATTAGCTAAATGAGTGCCTCCGGAAGAGTGTTGTCCCGCCCACAAAAAGAAAAATATTATATGATGAATATGATCTAAAAATCCTTTAAGAATTGCAGCTATGGAGTTCCAATAAACGAAAATTCCTTCTAAGACTTCTTTAATTAGCACTAGTCTTCCACCTCTGGAAAGGATTATATTGACCTATATGGCTATTCGGGCCTCAAATTTTCCAATTAACCAACTCCAATATTCTTTCCTATAATTTTATGGTTTTAAGTTGAAGCCCAGGTACTTGAAACCTTTAGAAAGAGGTTTCCTTTGGGCATGAAAGGAGATGGAAATGGAGGACTCTTCTTCTTCCGTGCAGTGATTAAGAATTATATAGGATTTTTCCATATTTACTTTCATTCTCGTGGCACTACAAAAGAGGTTTAAAATAGTTTTGAAGGAATTTAATTTCCTCTAAGAACCAAATAAGTTGCAAAAGATGTCATCTACGAATAACATATGTGTTACTGATTCAAATTCTGAGGCTGCAATTCCTCTCAAAAGGCTATTGGACTAAGCCTCTATTGTTTTTATCTCTAACTTCTTGCTTCTTCTTGGGTTGACCCAAGTTCAGATCTCAACAGGTTTCCAACAAAACCCTCTAAAACTATTGGCCCTCCTAGTAAACTAGAAGGCAACACTACGCATAGGGTGCACAATGTAGTCTCACTCAAGATAACTCTATGGGTGATTGCAATACCTAGGTGTTTGTAGTCTAGGAATGAGTGGGTATCTGGGAGTGTCTTCAATCTTTATTTAGGCATTAAACTTGTTCTTGATTAAAGTATTTCTAAGATTCATTCATCTTTATCCTTATGCATGCATGCTAATACATCTAGTTAATCATTCATTCATAAGTTAATCATTGAAATATTCAAGTAAAAATTCAAGAAAAATCACACAGAAAAAAAAGATTTTCCGTGGTTCACCCCCTCCTGGGGATATGTCCACAAAGATTTGGATTCTCTGCTCTTTTATTTAATCTGCTGCAAAATCTAGTGTTGCGTGGATTACATCTTCAATCCTACAATCATGATGACGTTAAGGAACCTCTGTGGGGCAGACTAGATCACACCAGGCTCCTTATCTTGTGACCTAACCCTCAATATATAGCTTATTCGACTCTTCTACATCCTTATTACAATCGACATTATTACAAAGTGCAACAACTATCAACCACTATCAACAACTATCAACAACCAACAACCCCTTAACAAACCTCTAACCAAGACCTCCTAGGTTCTTATTTATACTATTTTACAGGATTATATCCATTAAAATCCTTATCAAAAACCCTAACCCTATCATGGTTAGTATTTCCTTCCTCCTTGCCATGTGGCTTTTCCTCTTGCATGTTGCTTTTCCTTATTTGTTTTCATGTTGCTTTCTTGCCACTTGTTGCGCATGCTCCAAAATTGGGTCTTCCTTTCCAAAAATAAGTATTTCCTCAAAATATTCCTATGCCTAACATCCCCCCAACATTGAATTGTGGCTCATCCCAAGCCACTTAGGTGATGCGCGCTCCTTGAACAACCTTTGCCAAGTTGTGAATTTTTTCTTCTAATTCTTCCCCTTTTTCTCTAACTTCCGCAACTTTCCCTGTAATCTCTTCTACCCTCTGCATTGTGATATGTTCCTTGGGAGATTATACGCTCTTAGCATGAATCTAAGACATTATTGTCTTCTCCTCCTCCAGTTACACAATTATTTGTGTTTCTTTCTTATAGAGAGGTTCTAACTAGGCTTGCCTAGCCTACTTGTTATTCGGTGCAATCCTTAATCCTGTCTACAATGTATTCATCTCCTATGCGCCCTTCAACCACTTTGTAATGCTCATGGAATTGTGTCACTGCTTCAGATCCTGGATTGTAGTGATGAGATCCTCCTCTTGATGATATAGTTGTTGGACCCTATCATCTTCCTCCAACGTCATCCATAGTTGTGTGGTCCTGTCAAAAAGTTGTGTGACCTTTTAATCTTCTTTCTCCATTATTTCCACTTGTAAAGTTTCCTATTCTTCCCTTTCAGCTGTGAATTTAGGAGGGGTGGTGGGTGTGAATTTTTATTTGAGATCCTTAATCTCCTTTTTGTATTATTCGATCATTTACACAATTATTTGAATCTATTCTTCAACATTTCTCATGGCTGCCTAAGCGCTATCTGGAATTCTTAGGAAGAATTCCTTAAACTTATGCTCTAAGTTATCTGCGTGTTGCTTCTGCTCTTGTATTTCCATATTTAATTTCTCTACCACCAATTCTAGTGCATCCTTTCCATTTCTAGCTGCTTGCAATTCCGTTGCGTCTATTCTAGCTCACGATTGCACTTTCTGCGCGACACTGAGTTGAAATATGTACAATGCCTTTGTTGTTATTTGAGCTAATACCAACTGTACCTATGCTAAGTCTTTTAGTGGCATATGATCTATGGCCTTGTCAACCTGCATCATATTCATTGTTATCTTGAATCTTATAATTTCTTACGCTACGATCTGGATGGTGCCTTTTTTGTTCTATGTGCTCCTGTCCTAGACTTCTATCGCTCGGGGGATCAACTTTGTTCCCCTTTCTTGCCTTTGTGTTTCTTGTATATTTTCCAAGACCCTCTTAATATTGACCAAATCATTCCTTATCCTTCCTCTTTGGTTCTTGGCCTCTTTAAACTCATCCGCTACGCGTTCCTGTTCCCTCTCTACTACAAGATCGACATCATCCTCGGTAATTGTGTATTTTGGTATTTTCTTATGGGATTTTCCCTTCTTGCGTGACCCACCTATGTGTATGATTGTCCATTTGGGTAGCCCTGTTTCTTGTGGAGTAGCTACCGACTAGGTTTCATGTGTCATTGTGTCCCCTCTTCCTTGTTCTTCCTGTGTTGGGGAATTGTTCTTCTTTCATGTCTGCGCATCCTTCTGTGGAGTGTTGGAATTCTTCTATGCTGTTGTATTTTGTATGGGCTTCCCTTGTTGTGTTGATTTCTTGGCTACAATGATGCCCCCTACAGATGTCTTGGATGACCCTGATTCTACCTCTTTTCCTTTTGGCATGTCCTTGGTAATTATTGGAATATTCCAATCATCCTACCAGTCTCTCAATTCCATTTCAAATTCCCCTACATTAATGAAGAATCAAAGTTGAATCCATTCTTTCTATGGATCTATTGGCCCTTGAAAAGGTTTGGGAGATTCTTAGTCATGTTTACCTATTTTGGGACTTCAACAGCCTGTCGAAGACAGAGCATAAGATGAAGAAGAGATCGCGGGATCTCGGCCCTTTTTTGGGTCCCTTTTAAGATTTGGGAATATGTAATGGGTATGGGATGTCGTCCCATGGGTTTACCCATGTTTAGGCCTATTTTGTATGTATAAATAGAAGGCTAGGCAATGTAAGAAGTAGTTGAATAGTGCGCAAGAGTTGTGCAAGTTAGCTAAGTGTTAAGAGTTGGATATGTGTGATCAAGAATTGTAAGGCTTCATGCATACTGTATGAGACTTGCAGAGACAAGTGAAAGTCATTGTAAGAGATTGTGAAGGCTTTGTGTTGTAACGCAAGGAAGAAGGATCTAGCGAGCTGTTCGGATCTCCTATCCTATTCAGAGTAAGGGTTTTGTGGCTCTGTGCATTTAGATTACCGATTGAATCTAATAAAGAATAAGAGTTGGTGGACGTAGCCCCAGGGTGGGGGTGAACCATGTAAATACCATGTTATTATGCTCTATGCGATGTTATGATGCATTTATGTGTTATTTTCTAAGTGCTTGATAGAGATAGATAGATAGATCTATTTATGCTTTGTGCTTATGATGAATATGGATGTTAGATCTGATATAGGTGAATGTGATTAGTGCTTGAATCTGATAGATATGATCCATTTCTTTATGCCAAGTGCTTAAATATATTAGATCAGAGTGAATGTTGCGGTGCTCTATTTTATCTGCGAAGTAGATATTAGGTAAATAATGATGAAATAATGGTGCTAAGTGCTCTATTAAGTGTTATAATCACAGATCTGTGTCCCAACTAAGGTTGCAGACACCTGAGTCCTGCAACCACCCCTGCCTCTACCTCGGGCGATACTTCATCTGCTTCGCAAGTGTTGCCGAAAGGGTCGGTAGTTAGGGTTTTGTTGGTGCGTTGTTGTAGCGTTGAACCCTGTGTCTGCCCCTATGCCAAGAAATGCTTATGTCATTGGGACCTGAAACTGTGATTGTTGGGAAATAAGAAAGAAGAAGATCTCTGCAAAGATCTGACCTAAAATTGTGAAAGTTCTATGTGTATATCTATTGCTCTAGTGCGCAGTACTCTACCTAGTTTGACAAGCTCTGTGCTAAGGAAAAGAAATCCGATCTGAAGAAAAGAGGTAAGATCTGAAAGCTTTGTGCTCTGAGAAAGGAAAAAGTGAGACTTTTTTATTAAAAGATGTAAGATCTGAAAGCTTTGTGCTCTGAGAAAGGAAAAAGTAAGACTTTTTTATTAAAAGAGGTAAGATCTGAAAGCTTTGTGCTCTAATAAAGGTAAGAATATTGAAAATTTCTAGATCTGGAATCTTTGTGCTCTGCAGAAGTAAGATAAGTGGAAATTTTTGTTTCTAAAGGACGGATCTAGGTATATTTGATAGATTCTCTCCTATCTTGAAAACTAAGGTATCCATAGATGAAAGAAGTTTTTATATGAGTAGATCTTATAAGAATAGTGAAAAACATGTTATACCTATGCATTGAAAGAATGTTTTGACTAATAAGTGTATGCAGGATCCTAGAAAGAATTTTTTGTAGGTTAGCTACCATGATCCTAGTGCGCAGTATAGGAAAAGATGGGGATCATTTAAAATAAACAGAGGATTAACCCTCTTTTACAGTTACAGAAGACAGGAACATCTTGCTAAGGAATGCCCTGGGAAAATACCCAGTTGTCTTTGTTGTAAAGATATGAACCATGAAGTATTGGATTGTCCTAGAATGATTGCTAAGCTTGAATAAATGAACATGAGACAAGAAATCCCTATGGCATATCCCGAAACTAAGATTATGACAGAATCCCAGAAAGAATCAGAGAAAGTATTGCTACAGATGAAAGAAACCCTGAATGACCACCGACATGTCATATTATCAGGGATCTTCAAAGAAAAAGAATGACTTGAAGCAAGAATAGGAGACTTCGACATTGATTGTGTTCTAGATGAGGAAACACAAGTGATATTATGACAAAGATAACTTGGGAAGTTATAGGGAGGCCTGCTATGATTACTTCATTAGGAGGAATAGGAATATTCAAAGGAAATATGATAAACCTATGTGGAAATCTCACTCGAATACCTATGAATGCCAATAGAACTTCCACAGAGGAAGATTTTGAGATTATTAAATTTATTGAGAACAATTCCCCATTTACCATGCTACTAGGAAAACCTTGGATTGAAAGAGATCGGGTCAGAAGGAAAGAAGAAGAGAAAGTTTTACAACAAAAGAAGCAAGAGTTAAAAGAATTCATGACTAGAAGGATCACACACTTGATTGAAGAACATAAGAACAAATTGAAGTTATTTAACACCAGAGACCCAGATGTCGAACTTGCACAAACACTAGAAGACCCACAAAAGATTGAAGTACCTATTACAGATAAAGAAGAAGGATCACCCTCAAATCTTAGGAAAGAATCTCAACAGCGTGAAGTACCTATGCCAAAAGAAAATAAGAATCAAAACGAAAAAATTCCTACTGAGACGAAGCTCACTGGGAAGAAGGCTATAAATCTAAGTAAGAAAAGAGCTAATATCGACAAGCTACAGAAGGTTCCAAAGGGTACCTCATATAAGGGAAATTTGCAAAATTGGAGCATCTCTAGGATATCAGAACAACGACACATGGCACTTCACCATGGCGACGCAATATAGCCATTGGGGACATTATAACCATTAGACCAATGCTTCGAATGGGAAGAAATACATTTATGGATAGACATATCACCATCTAACCATTGGGACTGTGCCATAATGGAAATAACAGAGTTAATGAAGGCTTCATACCCGTTGCAAGCGAATCATTGTCGAGTTACCTATTTATCTCATCGCACCATGCACTGAGAACACTTTTTCCAATTGTGAATTTGAGCTCAAAAAATTGTTGATTTTACACTATGGTCATTGCACTATTTCCTTCTCTCCTATTGCAGTGTCTAAGTTACCCTCCAAACCCGAGATCGTTAACCCCGAGTGTGTATGTCGGATGAGTTGAGCGTTTCCGAGAAAATTTTTGAAGAATTTTTTATCGACCTCATGACTGAAAGAGTCATGTAGATTTCTACAGGTGTACAAGCATCGTCAACGAGAGGAATGTCAGCCTCTCCATCCACTACTTGTGAAGCCGGACCATCCTGACCATCTAACAAAAAGTTAACCAAGCATAGGGATTATCTAGCGAATCCCAAATTGATCCCGAGTATATTACCCGCCTATATTCCACCTCTAAGTGGTGCAGTTAATCGAGATAGTGTGCCTAGGGACTTCGACTACACCTTGGTTACGGCATACCTCCTGAAGGGGATATGCACAGTTCACGTATACCAAGATAAAATTGCAGCGTTGAAGTTTAGCGACTTCAAACTTGGATATCATAAAGTCTATAACATTCTCGCTCCGCATAAGTACCTAACCAGAAATAAGGGGAAGAATTCGAAGATAATCCCCCAGTCATGGACTATGAACCTCGCGCAATCCACCCTGCTGAATGTCAAGAAGATTCCTCACTTCGAACGACACCAGGAGGTGAATGCATGCATCAAGCTACTTTTGTCTTGTTACCATGGAGGTTATTTGTGGTTAAAACGTTGTATAATAGTTGATCTGACGTTGATCAATCGGATCATAGGATTGAGTATGCAAGGAACCAACCCACAATATTTTTACCTCGAAAAAGCCATGGATCGCACCCTCGCACAGAAGATCAAGGACACTTATGGCGATGTTGAGAAGGGAACACAAGACTACAAGGTAGCTTCTATCTAGAGTGGCGCAGTGTGCCTTGCCTATCAGTTGATTGTAGGGAAGTTAGTACGACAGAACCTCCCTACCCAAGTTACTGGTTTTGTAGTCGACCTCACAGGGAAGTTCACAAAGGGCCTTCAGATTAACTGGGTAAAGTACCTGGTGAACCAGTTGGAACTCGACTACAGAGAAGCACAAGATCAAGGATATGAATTTCATTTCAACTAGATTTTGATACTGATAGCTTTTGTTTCCTAGGAGATGCTGGAAGGTATGACCTTCCTGAACATCTATCCTTTTGAACCTCTGGCCACAAAGTTTAGTACACTATGGTACTCAAGCGACATGAATAAACAGTGGCAATCAAATTCTATTTTTCATACCTACTACAATCAGATAAAGATAGCCATCTAGTTCGAGCCTCGCATGACTCCGAACAATCTACACCGGTTCCAGCCGTTGATGAAGTTCATCATAGATCGACATTTTATCTACATCACAGTGCACGCCGACGAACACAAGAAAAAACTTCAATCCTACTATAATATGATGGAGGAGGACTTGGAGGAGATCACAAAGGACTGGTCAGTGGAACTCCTTATTCCAGTAGACCCTGTGGACATATCTGACATCGACAACCCATAAACTGCGCAGAATACACCCGGACCAAGCAGAACAAAGAAGATCGAAGAGGTCCAAGAGATAGATAGTGCATCTGTGAAGACTTATTCCATATCACTAGAGAAAGGAGGTGATGGCGAAGAGTTGAATGAAAAAGAAGTCGAACAGAAGCAAGGAGACGAGGTTTATCCCCTAAAAAAGAGAAAAGGTTCACCTTCGAAACCTTCCTCCCGAAAGAAAGTGAAGGCCAGCATGACCAAGATGCAGACCATCCTCACCTCCGATGAATTCAACTTCCTCATAGCAGCCCTGCAAGATGCTTCGCTAGAAACAAAAAAGAAATAAGAAGAAAAGAAAGAGGAGTTGTATGATCGAATTGATATTGAACTACGAGGGGTACAATAAGCCCTACAGTGCAGCTGCACATTCCCCACTGTGTCGAGAGAGACAGAATTGGGAGATGAGTCAGTTGAACTCCACCGCTTAGCTGATACAGTCAAATCTCACCTTAGACAAGAACAGGAAGAAACAACGTAAGCCACCCAGGATTTGACACAATTACAAGGGGTACTAGTAGAGAAACACAGTGCTATAGAATGGGAAAAGATTTCTCTTCAAGCGAAGTTTGATGAAGAAAAAACACAGCTACAACAAGAAAAGGAACAGTTGCTCGCGGAGCAACTTGAAGTAAAGGAAATGGTCAACAGAGCACTTTTCTCTGCGACATTCATAGAAGTAAAGGCCAACGATCAAGTTCAACAACAAGTAGCTCAACTTGAAGACATGATCTAGAAGCTACAACAACGCATCATAGACTTGGAACTACGTGCAATACCCGAGACCCCACAAGTTGTAAGAGACCAAAGGGAAGCAACCGCCAGGAGCGCAGTTGAAAGGCTCAATGCTCTTACCTTGGAATGTAAGCATCTCACTAATCGAAGTGCCTGGACCTATGAACAACTCATGGAGAACCCAGAATTGAAGGCACTCGAGTCGCAGCTCCAAGAGGCGAAGTATGAAGCCGAAAAGATACAGGCGCAACTGAAATCCCTGTCAGCTGTGGAAAGAATGAAGCGCTCCCAAGAGAAACTCACTGCACAACAGTAAATCCATATTATCCATAGTAGATTTATGGAGGTAACTCAGAAACTCCAACCTATGCAATATAATGCCTATCAATTGTTTATAGAAGTAGAAGGCCAAGGAGCATAACTAGAGCAAGTTGTTACTATAGCCGAACAACATCTAGATGGACCGATCAACGATGAAGTCATCCAAGAGTTCATAGAATAGGAGGTTGTGGCACAATAGCAAGTCGAATAAGCTCGAGGCATTCGAAGCAGAACTAGTCAGACCAGAGTGACTTGGGACGAGTCACAGGTGAGTATTGGGGGCCTATTGTCCCTTGACCAAGTTTTGGGAGATTCTTGGTCATGTTGACCTATTTTGGGACTTCGACACCCTGTCGAAGATGAAGCATATATCACAGGATCTCGGCCCCTTTTTGGGTCCTTTTTGGGATTTGGGAATATGTAATGGGTATGGGATGTCAACCGATGGGTTTACCCATGTTTAGGCCTATTTTGTATGTATAAATAGAAATCTAGGCAATTTAAGAAGTAGTTGAATAGTGTGCAAGAGTTATGCAAGTTAGCTAAGTGGTAGGAGTTGGATCTGTGTGATCAAGAATTGTAAGGCTTCGTGCATACTGTATACGAATTGCAGAGCTAAGTGCAAGTCATTGTAAGAGACTGTGAAGGCTTTGTGTTGTAATGCAAGGAAGGAGGATATAGTGAGTTGCGCAGATCTCCTATCCCATGCGGAGTAAGGGTTTTGTGTCTCTGTGCATGTAGATGATTTATTGAAGCTAATAAAGAAGAAGAGTTGGTAGACATAGCCCCAGGGTGGTGGTGAACCACACAAAAACTGTGTTATTATGCCATGTGCGATGTTCCGATGCATTGATGTGTTATTTGCTAAGTGCTTGATAGAGATATATAGATAGATCTGTTTATTCTTTGTGCTTATGATGAATCTGGATGTTAGATCTGATATAGGTGAATGTGCTTAGTGCTTGAATCTGCTAGATCTGATCCATTTCTTTTTGCTAAGTGCTTAAATATATTAGATCAGGGTGAATGCTCTGGTTCTCTGTTTTATCTGCAAAGTAGATATTAGGTAAATAATGAAGAACTAACGGTGCTAAGTGCTCTATTAAGTGTTATAATAGATCTTTGTCATGTCTAAGGTTGCAGACATGTGAGTCCTGCAACCACCCATCCCTCTACCTCGGGTGAGACTTTATCTGCTTCGTAGGTGTTTCTGAAAGGGCTGATAGTTAGGGTTTTGTTGGTGTGTTGTTGTAGTGTTGAACCCCGGGTCTGCCCCTGTGCCAACATGATCCCTACGTGCTTGGATCCACATGTTGTGCTGCATAGCCCTAAATTTGACTATCCCTTGATATTGGGCGACCACTTCTCGAGTGATCCTCCAAGTGTTGATTATGTGGTCTTTTATGTCACTGAGATACCAAGAAAAGGTTCTTGTGTTGGCCCTTGACCAAGTTGTGAGGATCCTTGGTCATGTTTGACCTACTTTTGGGACTTCGACAGGCTGTCAAAGGAAGAGTGCAAGTCGAAGAAAAGATAGCGGGATCTCGTCCCCTTTTTAGGGATTTTTGGGTTTTGGGGCTTATGTAACGGGTATGGGGATGTCGTCCCATGGGTTTACCCATGTTTAGGCCCGATTTTGTAATGTATAAATAGATGTCTTGACGATGTAAGAAGTGGGACAACTATGTGATACTGGGTGCTAAGTGAAAGTGGTAATTGTAATTGCTTTGTGCATATTGTGTAAGACTTGCAAAGATAAGTGTATGGAATCGTAAGATACTGTGGAAGGCTGTTTGTTGTAACTCAGGGCAGGGGGATCTTGCAAAGTGCATTGGTCTCAAGTCCTCTGCGGAGTAAGATCTCAAGAATCTGTGCATGTGAAAGATTGATCGAAGACAATAAAGAGAAGGGGAATTGGTGGACGTAGCCCCAGGTTGTGGGTGATCCACGTATATCCTGTGTTGTGGTTGCTTTGTGCACTTTGGGTGTTCTCTTGCTTATGTGATTAAATTCTTAGTGCATTGATGTATGTTAGATGAATTTGATATGATAGCTTAGTGCTGAATAATGTGAATGAATGCTAGATCTGACCTATGTTAATGTTCTTAGTGATTGATTATATTGGATCTATGTGAATATTGCATCGTTTTGTTATTAGGGTTTGCCTCTACCTCAGGTGAGACTTCATCTACTTCTTAGGTGTTGTTGAAAGGGCTAGTAGTTAGGTTTTTTTTGGTGCATTGTTGTAGCATTGAACCTTGGGTCTGCCCCTGTGCCAACAAATGGTTCTGTTTATAGGACTGGAACTGTGATTGTTGGGAATTAAAGAAAAGAGAAATCTCTGTGCATAGATCTATTTCCCTAGTGTGCAGTATTCTACTTGACCTATGAATATTTGTGCCAAGAAGAAGAGCCAGATTTGAAGAAAAGAGGTAAGACCTGAAATCTTTGTGCTCTAATAAAGGTAAGAACAGTGAAAAGTTTTGATTGAAAAAGTAAGATAAGTGGAAATTTTTATTTCAAAAGTATGGATCTAGGTATGTTTGATAAATTTTGTCCTATCTTGAAAAGTAGGGTACAGCTAGATGAAAGAAGGTTTGATATGAGTAGATCTGACAAAAATAGTGAAAGATATTTTATCCCTATGCATAGAAAGAATGTTTGGACTAACAAATGGATGCAGGATCCTAGAAATAATTTTTTGCAGGTTATATACTATCCTAGTGCACAGTACTGGAAAGGCTCAGGATCCTTTCAAATAAAAAGAAGACTAACCCTTTGTTATAGTTGCAGAAGACCGGGACATCTTGCTAAGGAATGCCCTTATAGAAGACATAGTTGTCTTTGTTGTAAAGCTATGGATCATGAAGTTTTAGATTTCCCTAGAATGATTGCTAAGCTTGACATAATGAATATGAGACAAGAAAAACCTGAGGAAGGTTACAAAACTGAGACTATAGAAGAACCCCATAAAGAATCAGAGAATGTATTACTACAAAAGAAAGAAACCCTAAATGATCACAAAAATATCAACTTATCAGAGATGTTCAAAGAAAAAGAATGCATAGAAGAAAGAATAGGAGACTTCGACATTGACTGTGTTCTGGATGAAGAAAAATGGGTGAATATCATGATAGAAAGAACTTGGGAAACTTTAGGAAATCCTTCTATGATTCCTTCATTGGGAGGAATAGGATTATTTAGAAGAAAGTTGTTAACCCTATGTGGAAGACTCACCCAGATATCTATGAGCACTCATGAAACTTCGACAGAGGAATATTTTGAGGTTGTTAAATTTATTGAGAACAATGCCCCATTTGCTACATTACTAGGAAAACCTTGGATTGAAAAGGATCGGGCCAGAAGAAAATAAGAGGAAGTCTTAGAGCAGAAGAAGCAAGAATTGAAAGATTTCATGACTAGGAGGATAGCACACTTGATTGAAGAAAAAGAGAACAGATCAAAGCTACTTAGAACCAAAAACTTGTATTTCTAAGTTAAAAGAACACAAGAAGACTCAAAGAATACTGTAGTACCTAACCCGGATAGAGAAGACGTATTACTGTCTAACCCTATGAAAGAATATCAACAACGCAAAGTTACTATGCCAAAAGGAGATAAGAATTAGAATGGAAAGAGGAATACTGAGATGATGATCACTAGGAAGAAGGATAGAAAACTCAGTAAGAAGAGAGCAAAGATAGAAAAGTTACGGAAGGTTCCAAAGGGGACTTCATACAGGGAAGGTTTGCAAGACTAGAACATCGTCGGGATATCAGAACAACACAACATGGTGAAGCGATATAGTCGTTGAAAGCATTATAACCGTTAGACCGATGACCTGAATGGTTAAAACAATAGTAATGGCCTGAAGACTCGCCATCATACCATTGGGACCATGCCACAATGGATAGAACCGCATTGATGAAGACCTCTCATCCATTGGAGAGATCTGTTACATTATGCCTACTTAGTCCGTCGACTGTTGCGCTGAGAACACTTTTGCAAATTGTATCTGAGCCAACCCATTGCTATCACACTGTGTTTATTGAGATCGACACCTGTTCCATTGCATTGCACACTCATTCATCCACCCGATTTCTTTGATCTAAGCGTGCATGTCGAATGAGCTCAGTGCCGCAGATAAATCCATCGCAGAAGTTCTCATTGATATCATGGCCGAGAAAGTAATGTATGCAGGTATTCAAGCATCATCGATGAGGGGAGTGCAAGCCTCTTCGTCGAATGTTTACAGATCCGGACCATCCTGACCAACAACAGAGAAGAGAACCAATCACGGAGATGACCTAGCCAATGTGAAGTTAATATCGACCATCTTACCAGACTATATCCCGTCTTTGGTCGGCGCTATGAGTCCTGAAAGTGTCTCGAGGGACTTTGATTACACCATGGTTATTGCGTACCTCCATAAGGGGATACGTGCAGTTAGAACACAACAGGAGAAGGTCGTGACATTGAATTTCAGTGACCTCAACCTAGGAGACCACAATCATAGATGATTTTAGGGGCTAAATTTCGCAAATGGGCTAATTTTCCATGGTTTTTCCCAAAAAAAGATTCACTGATTTCCATTTTTTCTAAAAAAAATTCGCCCAAATTCCAGAGAATAAAATTATTTTACCTTTAAAATCGCCAAAATTTTATAGAATCTATATAAAATCCTTAGCAATTTGAATATTTTTACAAAAATATCGCCAAACATTTTACATTTTGCGTATTAAGGACTAGTAATATTAGCCCAGGTTTCTACATTTTAATATAAATTTCCATCCTTAAATCATCCCTGACAACAATAACCATAGTATGCTCTCTCCTTACAAATACTTGACCAGGACGAAGGGGAAGACCTCAAAAATAATCCCCCAACCATGGACTATGAACCTCGCGCAGTCCACCCTCTTGAATGTAATGAAGATTCTACACTTTGGAAGGCACCAGGAGGTTAACACATGTGTTAAGCTCCTTCTCTCATGTTACCATGGAGGCTACCTATGGCTATATCGATGCATCACAGTCAATCTGATGTTGATCCATAGGATCATCGTATTAAGCATGCAGGGAATCGACCCACAGGGCTTCTACCCAGGAAAGGCTACAGATCGTGCATTGCCACAGAAGATCAAAGACACATATGGCGATGTAGAAAATGGGATGCCAGGCTACAAGGTATCTTCCATCCAAAATGGCATAATGCGCCTGGCCTGCTAGATGATCGCAGGAAAGCTCATAAGAAACAACAAACCTACACATGTCACAGGATTCGTTGTTGACCTCATTGGGAAATGTGTAGAAGGATTCCAGATGAACTGGGTGAAGTATTTGGTCAACCATATAGAATTAGACTGTCGCAAAGCTAAGGATCAGGGCTATGAGTTCCACTTTAGCTGGCTCCTGATCCTCATCGCATTTACCACTTGGGAGATGCCGGAAGCTGCGACCTTCTCGAACATAGAACTGTTCGAGTCACTTGATACAAAGTTCACCACGCTCTGGTACTTGAGCGATATGGGAAAATAGTGGCAGTCGAATGCGGTCTTCCACACGTATTATCTCCAACAGAAGAAGGCCATCGAATTTGTCCCTCGCATGACGTCAAACACCCTATACCGGTTCAGACCTCTCAAGAAGTTTTGTGCAGATCGACACTTCATCTATATCACTACATGAGCAGACAAGCATAAAGAGGAGCTTCATTCATACTATAATCTCATAGAGGAGGACCTCAAAGAGATAACCAAGGACTGGTCTGTAGAGATCCTCATCCTTGCTGACCCCGCAAAGATGTCTGATCCTGAAATTGAAAGATCGAAGGTCACTCATAAAGAAAATGACACACATGGAAACAACAGAAGAAAGAATATTGAATAAGTCCAAGACTTGAGCAACACATCGGAAGAAATTTCTTCAGTATCACTTGGCTGAGGGGGTGATGACAAAGTAGAAGAGACAAATGGCAGAGAATATCAACAGAAGCAAGGTGAAGTAACACCGCCTAAGGATCCTATTGATGAGGTTGATCCCTTGAAGAAAAGGAAGGTTTCCCCCATGAAACCCACTTCCTGAAAGAAATCTAGAGCCACCCTGACTAATATGCAGACTGTGCTCACTGTAGATGACTTTGACTTCATCATCGCAATCATAGCAGATGCCTCACAGGACATCTTGCAGAAACATGAATCCAAGAAGGAGGAGATGAATGATAGAATTGAGGTTGAATTCAGAGGGGTACAACATGCCCTTTAATCCAGCCGCGCAGTATCCTCTGCGCCCCACCATCAGAAACAATACATGCATAGTTGAAGCCCCCGTCAGCCATTGATAGGATGAAGTGATCCCAAGAACAATGCACTGCTCAAAAATAGGTCCACACCATCTAGAGAAAAGTCATGGAAATGACTCAGAGGCTCCAACCAATACAGAATGAGGCTTGCCAACTATTCACACAGATTGAAGGCTGAGGAGAAGAACTGGAGCAATTCATCACTGCAGTTGAACAATGCTTAGAGGGACCTTTCAATGAAGCAGTAATCCAAGAGTTCACCGAACATGAGGTCATGGCACAACAACAGGTTGAAGCATCTCGATCCAAGCTTGAGGCTTTTGAAGCAGAGCTACCCAGACCAGAGTGACTCGGGACGATTCACAAGTGAGTGTAGGGGGCCTATTGGCCCTTGACCAAGTTTTGAGGATCCTTTGTCATGTTTGACCTACTTTTGGGACTTTTGATAGGCTGTCAAAGGTGGAGCAGAAGTCGAAGCGAAGATAGCGGCATCTCAGCCCCTTTTTAGGGATTTTTGGGTTTTGGGGCTTATGTAACGGGTATGGGGATGTCGGCCCATGGGTTTACGCATGTTTAGGCCCAATTTTGTAATGTATAAATAGATGTCTAGGTGATGTAAGAAGAGGGACATCTATGTGATGCTAGGTGCTAAGTGCAAGTGGTAATTGTAATTGCTTTGTGCATACTGTGTAAGACTTGCAGAGCTAAGTGTAAGTGATCGTAACAGACAGTGGAAGGCTTTGTGTTGTAACTCAGGGAAGGAGGATTTATGAAGTGCGTAGATATCCTATCCTCCACAAAGTAAGATTTCAAGACTCTATGCATGTAGAATATTGACAGAAGACAATAAAGAGAATAAGAATTGGTGGACGTAGCCCAAGGGTGGGGGTGAACCATGTGTATCCTGTGTTGTGGTTGCTTTGTGTGTTTTGGGCGTTCTCTTGTTTATGTGATTAAATTCTTAGTGAGCTGATGTATGTTAGACGAATCTGATATGATAGCTTAGTGCTAAATAATGTGAATGAATTCTATATCTAACCTATGTTGATGTTCTTAGTGCTTGATTATATTGGATCTATGTGAATACTACATCGTTATGTTATTAGGGTTTATCTGCGATGTAAGATAAAGGCGAATATTGATGAACTGTAACTGCTAACTGTTAAAATGTTACAATCACATATCTATGTCCCAGCTAAGGTTGCAGACATCGGAGTCCTGCAACCACCCCTTCCTCTACCTCGGGTGAGACTTCTTCTGCTTCGTAGGTGTTGCCGAAAGGGTCGGTAGTTAGAGTTTTTTTGGTGCGATGTTGTATCATTGAACCTTGGGTCTGCCCTTGTGCCAACATCTTGCATTACCCCTTCTTTTCTTGGGGTCCAAAGTGATTCCCATCGACGTGTACCGTGTTGTGCGACAACGTCCTATTCTGTTGCAGAAGTATGATTAGGGAGGCTCCTTCCATCCACTTAAGGATATTAATATCATTAGCCAGGAGTAGTGGAACTCTGTCCCCAAGTACTACACATCCTTGCAGTCGTCTAAGAACAGGTTCAGTAAGTATGGTTCCCAACTGAGCATGGTGTCAATTGCGCACTGTGCTACTACTACGACAACCCCTACAAAGACCTCCTCCTTGCAACATTTGTGAAGTATATTGCATTCCATTAGCTTAGTTTCCATCATGGTGGCTACATCACTGATCCATTTTATAATTAATACGCACAAACCTCTTTCAGTCCCATACGTCGTCTTCATCTCTTCTGTGAGAGCCTTTTCTTTGGCTTTGTCATCCAGGTACTGTGTGAGATTATCACCATTTTATGGAAGGCTTTTGATGAATGCAATTATCTCTACATCTATGGAGACTAGTTCTTCTAACCACAAAAATCCTCCATGGAGGACTGCTAACAAATGCTTGACGTATATGTTCACATCTTTTCCCCTTCCGAAGTGGGGAATTTCCATCAAATTGAGAATTCCTGTGTTTTCCAAGCATGTCGCCCATTGCTTTAGATGCAACATTGGATCTCTAAATGGCCTTGTGCCTAGGCTCTCCATGTACAACTGCTGCACACATTATGGGAATTTGCTGGTGTCAAAAACATCATGGTCTACGTACCACAATATTTTGACACAACCTAGTAATTTCAGCATGGCCTATACCCCATCTGGAATGCGCAGAAATACAATTGAGGTGTCGGGATGCTTGCATGGGGACCGTACGATGGGTTCTTTTCCCTTCCTTTGTGCTAGTGTGTTGGATGTCCCAGCCTCTAGTTTTCTTCATTCCCAACCTAGATATGGTTGCGTGGTGATATCCTCAAGTCGAAATTTCTCCTACTACGTGAACCCCACCATAAGTTGTGGCCTTGGCCCATCAGACTATGTTCTTTCACTATCACTGCCATTCATTTTGTGGACTACTTCGACCCTTGCAAATTGTTATAGGTTTCATGTGGTTGATGGGTCCTGGCCCTCTGCATTGTTGTGTGAGTTGATATCCATCCCTATCATCACTGGGGCCTACTCTTCTTCCTCAAACAGTGTGGCGCTCACTAGTTCGACCTATGGCGAGGGAATTAGGTCGACATCAACGATTCCCTCCCTCTGTGTAAAATCCTGCTTCGCCTTTGCGGTTTCCTACGATGAGCTATGGTTGTTGCATGTTTTTCATGATGTTTGGCTAGGTGTGATGACCTTTGGAGGTGTCATATTGGCTAGTTATTCCTTCCCTGATTGATTTTTTGCTGCTACGATTTCAGAATTCTCTTGTTCGCTTCTCGTCTTCATGCTCCTTAGCTTCACGGGTTTTCAAATGCACAATGTGTCTCATTTATCCAGTGTTTTCATTATATAGAGGGTGTCATAAATGCCCTGAATCTTCTCAGAGAATCTTCTTTGATGGTTATTAATGTGTTAAATCTTGTCGAGTACACTTTTTTTAGTTTCATAAATGCCCAGTTCACGCCTTTTTACCCCAATGACTGGTTTTTTTCTTTTTCGATCGTTGGCCCATTCTCTAGTGCGTTGTATTTTTTTGGTGTGTCGTGTGTTTTTATTGTGACTTTTTCCTTCATGAACAATGTTTTCTTCCTGTCAACCATATGTTGCGCAAAACCACTCTTTCCCTTTGTCGAGCTGATTTCAGTAACTGATGCACACGGTATTCCTCAGTATTTTTTATTTTATTTCTCTTCTACTTTTTTCTCCCCTTTTCTTTTTTTTCTACGTTTGTCTTCCTTTTGATGAGTTTTCTTTCCTAATATCTATTATAGTAAACTATATACATGTCTTTCTTATTGCGATGTAACTTTTAAAGGTTAGTAGGTTGAATATCCTTGTACAATTTCAGTGGACTACCGTTGATCATTCCTTTCAGTTATGTTCCTTCCAAGTCTTTTAGTTGTACATATAACCCATATGTGACAGTCTTTACTTCATATGGCCCTAGCCAATGCATTCTAAACTTACAAGGGTGTTGGAAAAATTTGTTGTCATAGAGAGAGACTAGGTCTCCCTCCTTTAAACTCTTCTTTTTAATATGTCTGTCATGCCAAGCTTTGTCTCTTGCTTTTTGTACTTCTTAGTGAAATATTTCTAGAACCCTGTCCTCTTCCATTTCCATTAATTGACTTAACCTCTCCTATATTTCACCTCTTTCTATCATGTTGGTAATTGTTGCTACACGCAGACTGGGTACCAGAAATTCTAATGGAACCATTGCTTCCTTCCCATACACCAATCTAAATGGTGTCTGTCCTATCAACTTCTTACATGTGGTCCTATATTCCCATAGTACTGGTGGTATATTCAATTCCAAATGATCCCTATTGACATTGCATATTTTAGTCAAATCATTTTCCAAGATCTTATTGAAATATTTTATTGTTCCATTTTCCTGAGAATGATATGGTGTACTCTTCTAGTGATAGACTTCAAACTCCTCAGTCGTAACCCTGATAGTACTATTAATAAAATGAGTGCCTTGGTCACTCATCAAAATATTGGGGCATCCAAACCTGGTGATCACTTTCTCAAAAATGAAGTGTGTTGTTGTCTCTGCACTACAGTCTTTGTCTGGTGTTGCTTCTTCCCATATTGTTAAGTATTCGATGCTAGTAATGATATACCTAGCTCCTGACCTTTTTGATGGTGGATTAATTAGTCCCACAAAATATATTTCCCATTTTTCAAATACGTATAGAGTCACTTGTCGTCTTAAAGGCATCTCACCCCTTCTATTGGGTTTTTCAACCCTCTGATAGACATCACATTTATGTCCATATTCCTTGGAATCTTTATGGATTCTTGGCCACCATAATCCTGCGCGTAAAACATTCTACGCAGTAGTTTTACCTTCATAGTGTCCTCCAACTATACCTTCATGAGCTTCTACTAAAATTCTTGTCCTTTCATTTTCCAATAAACACCTTCTCAAAATGTTATATGTGCCCATTTTGTATAAATGTACTGCAATAAGTTGATAGTCTGCAACTCTGACTACCAGATTTTTCTTCTATGAAGTGCTAAACACCTATGGTGCAACCCCTGTACTTAATTATTCAATAATATGAGTGAAGTATTCATCAAATACCAGTACTGAAAATATCTTTGCATCAGGGAAGTTGTCTTCCAAGTTACTAGGTTCTTCTCCATTAGTTACCCTTAACAGGTGATCAGGTCCTACATTCAACTTCCCCAGTTTCACTATCACTTCGAAATCAAATTCTTGGAATAATAATAGCCATATACAAATCCTCCCCCCAAACACTGGCTTGTTAACTAGATATTTGAGGGCATAATGGTCTGTGAACATTTTAAAGTGTTTACCCAGTAAATAGTGCCTGAATTTCTAAACTGCATATACCATGGCTAGGCCTTATCTTTTTGTGGTGTTGTAATTATGCTATGATTTTGAAAATTTTATGCTTGAAAAAGATATAGGATGGTCTAAGTCCCCTTCTTCTAGTTGTGCCAGAATTGCTCCAAGTGCTATGGCTAATGCATTTACATGCACATGAAATGTCTTTTCCCAATCTAGAAATACTAGTATAGTGTTGTTACCATATTTTTTTTTAAAGTGTCCAATCCTTGCTGACAATCCTCATTCCACTGAAAAATGGTGTCCTTATTTAACAGTTTCTCCATTGGTACAATGATCTGTGCATAACCCTTTATAAACTTCCTATAATAGCTTGTGTGTCCTAGTGTTTCTCTTAACTAGTGCACTGACTTTGGTGGTGGTAAATATATAATGAATACAATCTTAGTAGGATCCACTAGTAAACCTTGTTTACACACTATATGTCCCAACAATATTCCAAAAGGTGTACCAAAAATCCATTTCTTAATATTCAATGATATTTGACATTTCCTGCGTCTTTCCAACATGACTCTCAACACTTCTACGTGGTCCTTTAACATACTATACATAGTCCAATCATCCAAATATACTTCTAGAAATTGATGTATAAATTCCTTGAAAGAAACTATGACTACTCTTGAAAATATGGATGGTGCTCATTCCAAATGGCATGACTGTATATTGGTAGGACCCCCTTTCTGTAGAAAAAGTAGTCTTATACCTGTCCTCTAGAGCTATTTTGATCTGATGGTAACCTGAGAATCTGTCTGTGAATGAATATGCTTCCTAACCTCCCACATTCTATAAGACCTCATATGTAAAAGGGGTATAGAAAGGATCATGTAATAGGTCATCATTGTTTTTCCTCAGATCTACACAAATCCTTATCCCTCCATGTTTCTTTTCTTGGACTACCATAGGACTGATCCATTCATATTTCTCAACTAGCTCTATGACTTCCAACATTCTGTCAATTTTTTCTTTCACTTTCTACTTATACACTGGATTCATTCTATAGGGTCCTTTCCTTATGGGTCTAGCCTCAAGTTTGAGGGGTGTCTTCATCTCACCTATCTCCCATGCTATGCAATTCATCTCTATAAAGGTAGTTGGAAATAGGTCACCGTATTCATGTAGTAACTCTTTTATTCTTTCTACTATTTTTGTTGGAGTTACTTCACACACACCTAGGATTTATTTTTCCTAAGGTATTTATTTGTTTATTAGCCATTATCTAGTCTCCTATATTTTAGGAGAGAATATTCCACCTAGAGAATATTCTCTTTTAGTTCACACTTCAGTTTGACTAGTTGAGTTGAGTTTAGATGTTGCATTGGGATCATCACCATGCAACATTGGGATCATCACCATGCTAATTCGACCTTACCTTGGTATCATCACCAAAGTGGCGCATTAGCCTTGATTCCTTAAGTTAACTCCTCAATACTTTATGTTCAGTCAGTTAACTGAAGACTAGTTGACTAGTTAACTCAACTAGGTGGCAGTTCACTCCCGTAACGGCCTGAGAGACTAGAATAGGTGGCAGTTCACTCCCGTAACTACTGGTGTGTGTCCAGATCACTCTAAACCACCACTATGGTGACTCATTTCACCCCAAGTCGAACTCAATGAGTTATATAGAGTATATCATGTGTAAATTATTCATTATTCACAACGGTTAATGAGAATTCTTTCCATTCTTTCTCTCCTTCTTCTTCTTTTCCAATTCTCTCTGCAAATGTGTGTATCATTGTTTAGCTAGATATATTTGTTGCAGGTCAGCACATTTAAAGTTTTCTCATCCCAATAGTCTCCAATTATTTCCATTTTAGGATTTCCATTCATCCCAATATTGAATTTATTAACTTTGATTGGTGCAGAAAATATTTATAACTCTAGATATGGACCTTCCACCTCTCTTTCTCCTTCAATTTATGTAATATGAATGTTGTGTAGATCATCTTCATCTGGTGCTTCCTCTTCAACATGATAGCATGAGACTAACTCTTTGACTATTTGTATGTTCTGTTGTTGATATTCTGGCATGATTTCAACTTCTGGTTCATTAATAAATATCGTTCCTTGTATCAGCTTCAACGATGAATCAATGTTGGGGTTCACATGTTCAAATGAGAAGGTTACTACAAAATTATGTTGTAAGCCTATCCATTTTGTAGTGCCTCTATGCATCTCCTATTCTATATACTAGTTCCATGGGATTTCTTACAATGTATGGATAAAGTGATGAGGCCATACCTCTCGTGGTATCATCCTCCATTGTGTTATGCACCTCTCCAAGTGTTCAAATGGTATTCCCTGTCCATCATACCTATACAATTTATTGCTCCCCTATTCTGCGCCAAATCTAATGCGCAATAGTTTTTTACATTGATACCAGTACTGAATTGTTTCTTTGTGCACAACCCACCATCTTGCATGTGTGGCCTTGAGTGCGATATCTAGGGATAATATCCTATGATTTTTTAGTACTTGCTTGTCATATTTTGTTAAAAATTACTCTAATTCATTTAACCCATGAAAACTGGGAGGTTCTCTTATCTATGTACCAACCCATATTACTGTGCAGTCTATTCTTTTGCACCTTGTTGGCACAGAGGCAGGCCCAGGGTTCAGCTCTAATAGCACACCAACAAGCGCTAAATATTGGCCCTTTTGGCAACATCTGCGAAGCAGATGCAGTCTCACCCAAAGTAGCTATAGGGGGTTGCAGGACACAAGTGTCTACAACTAGAGGAAATGCAGAGTGGATTCATAGCAACAACACACAACCACCTAGTTATCCTTTATCTTCCTTAAGCCTATTGCGTAAGTTACATTTCATATCTAATGCAATATCACAATAGAATCATATCAAATGACAGAGAAAACAACATCAATAACGCATCACACAAGATATACGTGGTTCACCCTCTCCCTAGGGCTACGTCCACGAAACTATGCTTTATGATATATTAAGATGGAAGCATATAGTTCTTATATGCGCTCTTAGCTAGCAGATCTTATCTTCTTCTCTCTCTCTTTCTCTCTCTTTCTCTCCCCTCCCTGTACACCCAGCTGTAGGTTTGATCTTGCACCCAGCTGAATATCTTACAATATCATAAGGCTCTTACACTCAACACTTCTCTCTCACACAGTAGTACTCACTCAATCATACAATAACAATGAAATCTCAACCAACTTAGCACCACCCATCCCATGTCCTTTATACCTTTATTTATACATCACAATGGCTCTCGGAAACCCTTAGGTTAAAACCTAAGTGTCAAAAACCTAGATACAAAAACCATAGGTGTCTAAAACCCTAGGTCAACTTGACCCACATTTTTAGGGCTTCGCCAGCCTATCTTTCATTCCTTCATGCGCGGTGCTTCAAAGAATCTATTGACATCTTATTTTTCTTATTGATTTGTCTACAATCCCTCTTCCTTGATGATATTTCATCCTCGATCTCATCGTACAATGGCTTTCTTTCTCTTACTTCACTCCGTATTTTCTTCTCTTTTGCTCAATTCGACCGAGTATTAGTCATTGTGTCTTCCATGCAATTCACATTTTTCCTTTTCTCCCTTAATATTCACTTTCTTCCATAACCAAGGGCCAACAGGCCCCCAACACTCACCTGTGACTCATCCCGAGGCACTTCAGGTCTGAACTTTATGTTTCATTTCAACTTCAGACTGCGCAGGGCAACCTGTGCTTTCTGCTCTTTCCCTCCCTTCTATGTGCAGACTGTCTTTTCTATGTCTGGTACCGAGTTTCAACTGCACCTAGTATCGAGACCCTTTTCCTTTTTCTTTTACTGAGAGCTGAGAGGCAGCTGGTTGTCATAATACAATTTCAACCAGCTTCCATTCACCAAACCTTCCTTCCATTCTCCAGTCAAAGTCTTCAACTTTGAAACTCCTCCTTCTGTAACATAGGCAATCTCATATGGCCCAAGGCAATGTGTCTTGAACTTCCCTGGATGCTTCATGAACTTACTGTCATATACCAATACCAAATCTCCTTGCTTGAAATCTTTCTTCTTGATGTGTCTGTCATGGTAGGCCTTTTCTCTTTCTTTCTGAACCTGCTAGTGAAATCCTACAATAAATCTATCTTCTTCCAGTTCAACCAACTGTGCAAGCCTCTCTTTCATATCTCCAGTGTCATCCATATCTGTAAAGGTTAAAATTATCAGACTAGGAACCAAATATTCCATGGGTACAACTGCTTCTAGACCATAGACCAATTTAAAGGGGGTCTGCATGGTCAGTTTCTTGCAAGTGGTTCTATAGGCCCATAATATTGTTGGTACTCTCAAATCCCAGTCATCCTTGTTCATGCTGCATATCTTCTTCAACATTGTCTCCAAGATCTTATTGAATGCTTCAACTGTCCCATTTTATTGTGGATGATAGGGATTTCTCTTCTAATGGTCAACTTCAAATTCTTGAGTCAAGGCTTCAATAATAATATTAATAAAATGTGTTCCTTGATCACTCATAATGATTTTTGGGCACCAAAAACTGGTTATGATATCATCAAATATGAAGCGCACAACTGTAGTTTCACTACAGTCCTTAACTGCTCTTGCTTCTGCCCATCTGGTCAAATACTCTGTTTTAGTGATTATGTATCTAGCTCCTGTGCGCTTTCCTGGTGGGTTGATAGGTCCCACGAAGTCAATGGACCATTTCTCAAATGCCTGTAAGGTCAGTTGCGGCGCTAAAGTCATCTCGTCTCTTCTGGATGGTTTCCCAACTCTTTTCCATACATCACAGGCATTATAGTATTCCTTATCATCTTTGTGTAGAGTAGGCCACCAAAGGCTAGCCCTAAGAATCTTCTGCGATGTTGTTTTCCATGCGTAGTGTCCTCCTGCAATGCCTTCATGTGATTCTATGAGGATCAATGGTCTCTCTGCTTCCATAACACACCTCCTCAATATCTCATCAGGTCCCATGTTGTATAGTTGTCCAGCTATAATTGAAAAATCTACAGAGCGTACTACCAACTGTTTCTTCTAAGTGATTGTATATTCACTAGGTTCCAGTCCTGTTGACATGAACGGAACTATCTCTGCAAAGTGATCATCAACCTTCCTGATGGCTAGAAATTGTGCATCTGATAGTGTATCCTCAAAACTAGTAGGCTCTTCTCCATGTTCCAACCTCGACAAGTGGTCAGGACCTTTGTTCATCCTTCCTGTATTAACCATGATCTTGAAATCATATTCCTGAAATAGCAGAAGCCATTTTCATATTCTCACCCCCAACACTATCTTGTTGACTAAGTATTTAAGCGCAAAATGATCAGTGAACATATTAAAATGTCCTCCCAACAAGTAGTGGCAGAATTTATGCAGCACATACACCATGGCTAATCCGTCTCGCTCTCTGGTGGTGTAATTAATCTCATCTGTTGATAGCTTCCTGCTAGAAAAGGCTAACGGGTGGTCAATGTCTCCAGCTCTTGGTTGTGCTAACACTGCTCCTAATCCGATAGAATATGCATCGACATTCATGTGAAATTCCTTACTCCAATCTGGGAAAACCAGAATGGGCGTAGTAACCATTTTCTGTTTCAGTGTGTCGAAGCTCTATTGGCATTGTTCTGTCCAATGAAACTAACAATATTTCTTTAGAATCTTCTCCATGGGTGTTGTGATCTGTGCGTAGCCCTTAATGAAATTCTTGTAGTATCCAATATTTCCTAGCGCAGTGCATAACTATTTTACTGAAGTAGGATGGGGTAGATCGACTATAATGGCAATCTTGGATGGATCTACCAGCAATCCTTGCTTACACACAATATGGCCCAACAACACTCCGAAGGGTGAAAATAAGATGCACTTTTTCAGGTTCAAAGCAATCTGACATTGCCTGCACTTATCCAACATTAGTCTTAAATATTCAATATGATTCTACAAAATGTTGAAAACAGTCCAGTCATCAAAATATGCTTCCAGGAATTTATGTAAAAACTCCTTAAACACTTCGAACACCACCATGGAAAAGATGGCTAGTGCATTCTTCAATCCAAATGGCATCACTGTATACTATTAGGATCCCCATTCTGTTGCAAATTTGGTCTTATGGTGATCTTCCTTGGAAATCTAGATCTCATGGTATCCTGAAAATCCATCTGTAAAAGAATATACCTCCTGTCCTCCTACATTGTCCAACAATTCGTTAGTGAATGGTGTAGGGAATGGGTCATGCAAACAAGCATAATTCAACTTCCTAAGATCTACACAGATCATGATTTCTCATGTCTTCTTATCTTGTACCACCATAGGGCTAATCCATTTTGATTCTTCAACAGGTTCTATGATTCCTTCTTCCAACATTTTGTCAAGCTCAATATTCACTTTCTCCTTATATTTAGGGTTTAATCTGTAGGGTCTCTGTTTGACTGGCCTTGCTTCTAGTTTCAAAGGGATCCTCATCTCTCCCATGGGTCCTTTAATTCCCTTCATATCAGTGAACTTGGTTGGAAACAAGTCCTGATATTCATGCAGTAATTCTGTGATCTTGTCAATAGTGGCAACATCCCAATAATCTCCAACATTTGCAATCTTTGTTGTCTTTTCTGTTCCAATGTTGACTTTTTTTATTTTGATTGGTTTTCCAACAAAATGTAGTTCGACTCCTGGTCCTTCTACATCTCTTTTGCCTTTTTTTTCTGTGATGTTCACATTCCTAGGATCATCGTCTTCAACAACATTAATATTGTAACATCCATGCAACTTCTAAAGAGGCATAGTCCATTCATCCTCTTCTTTCTCCAAAGGGAGGCTAAGTCCCTCCTCAAAAAAATTATGTCTTACAACCTGTAATGCTTTATCTACTGTAGGATATTGGATTTCAAACAAAAAGGTAGTTACAAATTTTTGGGTCATACCTTCCCAATCTGCAGTGATGAGGCACAATTCTTCTTGAATATACCAGTTGATGGGAGTTGTGTCCAGTGTGTTAATGAATTTGTGTAACCAATATTATTGAGGAATGTTTCTCTAGGCTTCCTCGAAACTTCGCACATGGTCCTTTGGACAACTTTGACCTGTGTACCTAACTTCATAGCCTTCTATGTGCTCTAAAAATCGCGTTGTCATCAAAGTGCGACATTGTACCTAGTCTGTAATATTGTTTTTGTGTGTCCCCCACCACCTCGTTGGAGTTGATTTGAGGGCCTCATCCATTTCCAACAATCTTTGTGGTATTGGTACAATTTCTTCAAAGTCCAACAAGAATGCTTCTAAATGATTCAAACCATCAAAGGTGGGCAATTTACTTATTGTTGTGCCAATCCAACGGACTTACCTGGTTAATATAGCAAATCTCC
Source organism: Picea glauca (assembly GCA_000966675.3). Taxonomy (NCBI): domain Eukaryota; kingdom Viridiplantae; phylum Streptophyta; class Pinopsida; order Pinales; family Pinaceae; genus Picea; species Picea glauca. Next base: position 115,573 of record JZKD02S0139869.1, on the reverse strand, counting down.
TTATATATACTTCATACATTTTGTTCTGCTAGTTATCCAGTTCTTCTTATGAATCCAATGAGCATGTGTTGTCACTTCGCCATCTCAAATTCCCATTTTTTGTAGGATTAATGTAGCCTTGTTGTCTAGTTGTCAATTTGTATATCTTTTCTAGTTCATATGTGCGGTCTTCTTCTCTGATGGGTTATGTTTATCTATGACCTTCATCGGGATCCAAAGGTGAAATGACCCTAAGGCCATCTCCTTCAAACGCCATTCTTCTTTTCTTTAAATCAACCACAGTGGAATTATTGAAAGCCCAATCAATTCCTAGCAATCCAATGTAAGGACAAATATCATCAACTATCTCAATCACCTCAAAGTATGCAAATATCCTTACTCCATTTATGTCCACAAGGACATGCTCTGGTCTTCCAAAGGGGCATACAACTTGCTGATTAGCCATCCTAAGCCTAATAGGGGAATAGAACAACTTAGGTTTTCCCATCAGTGCCCAGGTCTGCTTCATCATGACATTGACCTCCGACCCTAAGTCAAGGAACACATAGTCTATAACATACTCTCCAATCTGAGCATTAAGGTGTAGCTCTTTATTTGTCCTTCTCCTCTTGGATAGTTGATGTACTTCTTTATTCAACAAAGGATCTAACCTTCCTATCTCATATTGTCTAACCAAATTTGTAGTTCTTGTATGGATTTTTCATCTTTAATCAACTCAATAAACATATAAAAGAAACTGACAAGTTTACTCACCTCTTTTCCATTTCCAGGCGAAGTAGACTGATCAAATTCCAGAGGCATTCCATATTCTCTTACTTCTAGTCGAACCTTTGATGAAGAATCCTAATCTCTTCCGAATTACTTTCTTTCTTCCTCAAATATCTGCTTCTCTTTCCTTGGGTCAAACTCTTATGTCTTCTCTGCATCTTTCCTGACTCCTGATTCTTCTGTAGTCTTTCCTTGGATCACTTTGTATTCTCCTGTAATAGTGCCTCCTCATGTGATAACAATGACTCTGGGATCTGCTCCACGAGGTTCTTCCTTGATTAGTTGTATCTACTAATTTCCTCCTCGTTTCTCCTGAAGATTAGCCAACAATGTTGGACATTCCTCGATAAAATGCTTGAATGAGTTGCAATAGCTGCAAGTGGTACAAGGGTTCTGACAGTCCCTTGCCAAGTGTCCTGGATGTGCACAGTTATAACATATGATCTGTTCCCAACCTCAACCCATACCTCCTCCTCTTCCTCTTCCTCGGAATCCACCCCGAGGGTTGAAGTTTCCTCTCCCAGGGGAATTATACTACACAATGCTTCCTTCTTGTTATACTTCACTTTGAATTTTGTATATATCCCTTGACCTTTCATGCATGAGCTTGTAAGCCCTACAATCCCTATCATCATTTCCTAATGACTTACAGAACGTCCAATACAAATTTGTGGGTGTCTGGACATATTTTTGCAGATAGTAACATTCACCAGGTTGATGTCGATTTCTACATACCTCGCACCAGGGTAGGGTAACTTGCTTCAAAGGTCTCAGAGCTCCAGAGGCCAAGTATTCCTGAAATAAGGGATAGTGTTCCTTGTCACGACTTTCTAATTTTCATATGATACACCAGATGTTTTCTCTTTTATGTTTTCCCTTGTCTTTCTTCATATCCTCGACCTACAGTGATAAGATAGTTAGTTGAATCAAGATTTGACTCATACTTGAGTTGGATTCTCCCATAGGGATTGATTCTAATTTCATGGAGATCTCCAGTGCCTCAGCCCGTGAAGCAATATTCTATTGCATCAAAAGAACTCCGATGTGTGGTAAGAGGGAAACAATGAACCATTCCTTGTTCTCCTCATCTGGGATCTAAAAATCCAAATGTCCTATCAAGGTCTTAAACCTTTGATCAAACTCCCACACAGGTTCAATTATTCTCTGAATGATTTCTTTTAGTTTTGTAATGCACTGCGATTCTGAGTTAGGTTTCTTGAATTCGGTAGTTAGTGTAGTCTTAATGGATTTCAATGGTTTAGGTGTATCTCCTTGGACAAATTTCATGTACCAGCTCAGTACGTGATCTCTTAGGGTAGTGTTGAACTGATCTTGTTTGACAGCTTTGTCAGTGATATTCTTAATACTCCACACAACTTCACAAAGAAACCAGTGTTGATCAGGATCTTCAGATCCATCTCCTCTAAAGGTGGGTAACCTCATCTCATCTGCCATATATCTTCCTAGGTTTCTTGACTGAGTATGTGGTGGACTACTAGTGACAATGCTCTGAGCATTCTAATGACATAGGTTACTTTGGTTACTTGATGTTGTTGAAGCAACATGAAGAATAATAGTACTTACTTCAATAGTCAACACAGTTCTTGAAGTTTATGGCTCTTCTCGGTGAGGTTCCTCTGTCCTAATGGATTTTGAATGCTCTTCGTCTGTCATATCTGCCTCTTCTCCACTATAAAACCCTTTGTCTCTGTAGTTCTGCATAAACATGTTCATGAGGTGAAATTCTCTAAATACTTTCCCACTGTGCGCATGTCCAGCCTCTGTGTTGTTGTTGTTGTTTGAATTTTTGAACATTTATCTCTTCTGATCTGACTGATTACTGTATCTTCAAGATGTTCTTCTCATGCAATAGAATCTTGATCTTCAGCTTCAGAAAATGTAAAAATTTTCCTCTAGGTCCCTTAAAGAAACATCTCTCTGCTTGGTTATACGATTCCACTCTGTCAACAACAAACTCAATGATATACCCTCCAATGGTGCTATCAAACCAGTGATTTACTGCTCTTGACACAACGTTATCAACTCCCTTGACCTTCTTGATCAGCGTCGTCATCCAAACCAAAGGTGGTCTGAGTCTAACTTCAAACTGGGTATCCTCTAACCTAGCTAGCCACTCATATATCTCCCGATGGATTCCTCCAAAGAAAATATTGTGTATATTAGTAAATATATATCTTTCCAACCAATCCTCTATACTAATATTAGGGTTCTTGTTCTGGGTTTCAGCGAAGTCCTTTTCTTGATCTTCTATCCACTTCTGAATCTCTATCTTCGATGGAAACCACCTTGTCATTCCCTCAAGAATATTCTTGTCCCGGTAATGGAACCCTTTGTTGGCACAGGGGCAGACCTAGGGTTCAGCTCTAACAACGCACCAAAAAGCTCGAACTACTGGCCCTTTCGGCAACACCTGTGAAGCAGATGCGGTCTCACCCAAAGTAGCTATAGGGGGTTGTAGGACACAGGTGTCTACAACCAGAGGAAATGCAGAGTGGATTCACAGGAACGGCACACAACCACCTAGTTATCATTTATCTTCCTTAATCCTACTGCGCAAGTTACATTTCAAATCTAACGCAATATCACAATAGCAACATATCAAATCACAGAGAACACAACATCAATCACACATCACACAAGATACATGTGGCTCACCCTCCCCCTAGGGCTACGTCCACAGAAATGTGCTTTATGATATATTAATATGGAAGCATGTAATGACCCTGCTTAAATAGATGTATAGGATCATTAATTATAATTAATTTAATAATCTAACTGTCCTAAAAGTTAGCTAAACAATAATTATTTCTTAAATAACATTAACTAATTAATTATTATTAATTACTTGTTCATGACTGTCAAGGATTAATTAATTATTAATTGACTCATTAATTAATTAAGTAAAGAATTAAAGGGGGTTAATAAATTATATTGTTAAATTAAAGCTTACGTATTCGGGAAGGGAAAGGACATTTAACATAAGATAAGATAATAAATACGAAAGGATAAAATAATAAATAATTGGATAAGGAGCATTAATAAAGGGGATAAGGAACATGAATAATGGGATAAGGGGCATTAACTACGAAAGGATAAGATAATTAATAAATGGATAAGGAAAGTAATGAAGGAGGGGGA